>PVIU01011178.1:0-66064 GCA_004026605.1 Ondatra zibethicus
GTTTCTCTGTGGCTTTGGAGCCTGTCCTGGAACTAGCTCTTGTAGACCAGACTGGTCTCAAACTCACAGAGATCCGCCTGCCTCTGCCTCCCAAGTGCTGGGATTAAAGGTGTGCGCCACCACCGCCTGGCTTGAATTCTTAAGAAAGAATATATTCATTGAAATTTCTGACCTGGACAATCTGATTTTCATTCATACTCTCTCTCTCTCTCTCTCTCTCTCTCTCCTTCCCCTCTCCTCTTATTCTCCCCACCCCTCTTCACATACACACATACACGCACACACACACCTCACAGATGCTCTTGATGCCCAACAATACATCTACCACATACAGTTATAACCTCGATTCTTCACCCAAAGGCCTCTTCTCTTGTAGTCCAGAAAAGCTCTTTTGCAACTTTCAAGGGTGAGAAAGTTGATGCACTCAGGCAAATGTCTGTTGGAGGAGGTCTGTTTGTTGGTTCCCAGTCACCTGGCTAACTTAGACCCAAAATAATCACACAGAAACTGTATTAATTAAATCACTGCTTGGCCCATTAGCTCTAACTTCTTATTGGCTAACTCTTACATCTTAATTTAACCCATTTCTATTAACCATGTGACAGTGGCTTACCGGCTAAAGTTCTAAGCATCTATCTCCAGCAGCTTCATCTCTTCTCTCTGACTCTGCCCTTCTTTCTCCCAGCATTCAGCTGAGCTTTCCCTGCCTACCTAAGTTCTGCCTTGCTATAGGTCCAAAGCAGTTCTTTATTCATTAACCAATAAAAGCAACACATAGACAGAAGGACCTCCCACACCAACTGTCAACCAACGGGAAATGGAAAACAGTAAAGAAATCCCCAAGTGACCTTACCTGCAGTGGGGCAATCCCAGGCATCCTTCACACGGTTGCTAAGATCTCAGCATGACTTGCCTGACGTGGTCACCTGATGATGAATACATCTATTGAGTTTGCTCTCATCTCTAGCTCACTCTTCTTGTTTCCTCTCTCTTGCTTCCTAAGAGCACCTCCTGTGTTATTTCAACTTTTGAGAAGCAGTTGCCTACACAAGAATGAGCTCTACTGGAGAAATTCCCATCCCCATGATAGCAAAAGGAGAGGGTGTGAGAAAGGATGGGAAGACTTGCCTTTAGCCCACAGTACAGGACTCACACTGTGAAGGAAAGGGGTATGTAGGAATAGGTGGGCAAGACTGGTAATAGACTGTAGACAGCTCCCAGACTCGGTTAGCCAGTACACAGAAAGATTCTCAAACCAAAGACACTAGTCAGTTCTCAGTCCTCTAACACCTTGCAAGAACGAGCCTGCTTTGATGGTCTCACCATGCTCACTTAATAGCAGAGGGTTGCCAGTAGTGAATATGTGTTTGGTCTGAATGGGGCAGTGGACTAAGAAGGGTAAGGGCAGAGCCGTCAGTCAATTGTGCTTCCATCACAGAACATATGCACACTGCACTTTCCTGTCCAAAACATCTCCCAAGTGACTACTATTTGAAGGATCTGCTTGGGGTGGTGGGTTATGGTGATGGTAGAAGTGGGTAGACAATACAAACTAAGATGTAAAGGGTGCCTAGGAATGAATCCCATGTAGACGAAAGCAAAACCAACAGCTGTCATTTAACTACCTGGATCCAAACCCTCATGCTACCAAATAATATGTTTCATGTCAAAGTTAAATAATTTTATACTTTCCTGTTTTTTGCTTATTGCCTTTGTCTTTGTGGTTGATACTTAAATTAGATGGACTTGGATTTCTAACGATGACAATAAAAATGGTGCAGTCTAATACAGATAGCCTAGGACTTGGTTTTTCTGGTATTGATCTGAATTTTGTGCTTCCTTCCTTTATAACTGGAAAGCTGGCCTTTATAGAGGTTGCCATCATCTTTATTATGATAAGTCTTGATGGTCAGCTTTCTCTTTGTTCAGTTTACCCAGGGGTCCAGCGCCTTGACTATTATGGACCACGTGCTTTTTTCATCCATGGATTAGATTCTGACTAATCACTCTATCCTAATGACTCATGAAACAGATTTTAGATATTAAGTAGAAGATTAACGTGAACATCAGAAACATGTTCAAATGCTCAAGACTCCACTGTGTTGGAAAGCAAAATTTTACTCCGTTTTTCTTGAAGTAGTGTCCTGTATTTTCTCTATTTCACATTTTAGCTGATTAAAGGAGCAATTTAGACTTCCTGCTGTTCTCTCACAGTGCAGTGCTCCCTGACCACTTTCTAGTCTGACTTCCATCACTCTACGCAGGCCTGCCTAGCAGGAAAGATTAAAGTGGGAAGGCACATGGGGAGGTAAAGTAAAGGAGAGGTAGCTAAGGGACAGCTAACACTAATGATGCTTGGGAAATCTATACGGAAACCTACTATTGTATATGCTTACACACACATACAAACACATTGAATTGCCATTGCCTTACACAAGGTGCTAATGCTCCTCTAAGAGACTGGTGTCAGATGTGGGCTACTACATTTGAGTTGTTGGTCAGAAGGTTCCCAGAGATCCTACACAAAACAATCCAGGCTATTGCCACTACTCTTAGTTACTAAAATGCACTTGGTGGTAAGACACCACACACTTTGATCACAGGCCATGGGAAAATCATGCTGGGGCTGACATGTAAGTATCCCCTCCCTACTAACTAGCTTTCATAATGTCAGAAGGTCCTCTGCAGGGTTGTTAGGGGAGAAAAGCCATCAATAGTCTTATTCAACTGTGAACCCCACAAGCTACAAAAAAATTATCTTGGCAAAATATGCCTTCATGCAATAGTGGCATGAAGGTTGAGGGGTAATCAACAGCTTTCTTTTTTAATTATTATTTTATTTATTTATTTATACTCCAACTGGTTTCCCTCCCTCCTCTCCTCCCATTACCTCTCCCCAGCTCTCCTTTGCCCTCTCCAATCCTCTCCTTCTCTGTTTCTGTTCAGAAGGGGCAGGTCTCCCATAGGTATCAATAAAGCACAACATATAAAGTTTCATAAGACTAAGCACCTCTCCTTATATTTAGGCTGGGCAAAGTCAATCCAGTATGAGTAATACGTTCCCAAGAGTCAGCCAAAGCATTAGGGATAGGCTATTATTAGGCTAAGTGAACTTAGTATCAAACTACCTTCTAAATATTTAGCTCTGTGCTCATAGGTTAGACCAATTCCCAGTCCTCATCAGCGAAGCTTGCTCATGTAGGTAGAGGGGAGTTAATACAGATACCCACAAATGGTCAACATGCAGACATAAGTGATGGTGAAATGCTCAGCCCTAAGTGAGGGCTCTGCCCTGAGTCCCTAAGTGGAACACCTGCATCGCACTCCTTCCCGCAAGGCTCAGGGTACACAGTGGGAGAGGAAGGTGAAAGACTGCAAGAGCCAGGGAGTACTGCTACAAAATAGTATCTTCTGGACATGATAGACTGCTTCATTCCTGAACAACTAGCTGTGGTTGCCTGAACAAGACGAAGCCAGTCAATATCCCAGCATGGATGGGGAAGAGATTAAGGAAGCCGCACACCTCCCTAGTAGCCACTGATAGTTGATGACTGCTGAGGAAGGGAGGAATCAGTTTTCTTCAAGGGTTTGGCCCCTAGTAGATTGCCCACGCTTCAGCAAGGGTCCTTGCATCCATGCACTTAGGAGCACTAATTAGACTCGGTGAGTTATTAAACACAAATAAGAAGAAGACATGAAGTCAAGCAGGGGGTCTGGGAAGAGTTGCTGAGGAGAACTGGGGACAGATATGATCAAATCACGTTGTATACATGTATGAAATTCTCAAAAAATATTTTTAAAATAATTTTTAAAAAGCATGATCACTGAACTCCATGTAGCCAGAACCAATGTGTACATTTCTTTCTATAAGTATTTTATTCATATGTATTCATTGAGCTTTTTTATGGGGTTAAGTGTGGTTTTGCACACACACACTGAGGAACCCTGACTTTCCTGTGTACTTACCACTATGAGGCAGACAAGGAAAGAAGTCAAGAAATTGGAGTTCACTGTTCATGTCTGGTTTCAAAATATAGCTAAAGAGGCAAAGTGGGTTAGAAATCAAAGGACACACTCTTCTTGGACAATTGGAAACACCAACTCTAGATAATGAAAGGTCTTTTCCTCATGGATTCTGTATGTAGTCAACTAAGGATACAAGAGAAATGTCTTCTTTCAATTCCACATGGAATCTTCCTCTTGGGTTAGTACAGTCAAACACAGATCCCATTTGAATTTTCAGAGGGCCAGCAACCATCACAAGTCATCAAACGGTTCATGGCTTCTCACTGGAAGAGCACCAGGAGTAAACATGAAAGTGCATAGTTCTCTGGTTTTGGTTTTCTTTCTTTGGGTTGTTGGCTAGAACTGCCATATGGTTGTGAGAAACCAAAGTACATTTCTCCTGGTGCCAGAATAGGGCAGAAGCCACATGCTACACAATGTCACTCTGCTCTGAGACACACGCCTTCAGATTTGACTGTCTTTATAAAACGAGGATCACTATTCTAAACTGTAAGTGACAGTTGCATTCAAATTGGTGTTTGTTTGTCTTTTACACTGAGCCATTTGTCTCAGGGCTCTGCCCTTGGTAAAGAACTGAAAACCATGCAGGTCTTGGGCTTCCTGCTGTCCACAGCTCTTAAAAGAAAGCCGGCTGTGGAAAACTCAGGGAGGGAAACTGCTGGTGGGCAGCAAGAACCTCAGTGCAAATCTGTTCCTATGGGGAAGAGAAGACTGAGCAAGAAAAGAAAAAAGCTGACTGGCCCTCCTCAGTCTCAGGGTTGGGAGGTTAGACAGGTCTTGAAATTCACAAAGGTTGGCTCCAGTTTGCTATTCATTTCCTAAATTAAAAAACAAATAAGAAATAACCTCTGAAAGTGAGACCAGAACCAATGTTAACGAAGCTATGAAGTTCAATTGTCTTAGAATTATTCTTGGGTTACAGGATAGCCAAAACAATCCTGTACAATAAAGGAACTTTTGGAGGCATCACAATTCCTGACTTCAAACTCTACCACAGAGCTACAGTACTGAAAACAGCCTGGTACTGGCATAAGAACTGACAGGAGGACCAATGGAACCGAATCAAAGACCCAGATGTTAACCCACACACCTACAAACACCTGATTTTTAACAAAGAAGCAAAAAAATATATAAAACAGAAAAAGAAAACATATTTAACAAATGGTGCTGGCATAACTGGATATCAACATGCAGAAGAATGAAAATAGATCCATATCTATCCCCATGCACAAAATGCAAGTCCAAATGGATCAAAGACCTCAACATAAAGCCAGACACACTGAACCTCATAGAAAAGAAAGTGGGAAGTACACTTGAACGCATTGGCACAGGAGACCACTTCCTAAATATAACCCCAGTAGCACAGACACTGAGAGAAACAATTAATAAATGGGACCTCCTGAAACTGAAAAGCTTCTGTAAAGCAAAGGACATGGTCAACAAGACAAAATGGCAGCCTACAGAACGGGAAAATATCGTCACCAACCCCACATCAGACAGAGGACTGATCTCCAAAATATACAAAGAACTCAAGAAATTGGTCATCAAAAGAAAAAATAATCCAATTTTTAAAAAATGGAGTATAGACCTAAACAGAGAACTCTCAAGAGAGGAACCTAGAATGGCTGAAAGACACCTAAGGAAATGTTCAACATCCTTAGTCATCAGAGAAATGCAAATCAGAACAACTCTGAGATTCCATCTTACACTTGTAAGAATGGTCAAGATCAAAAACACTGATGACAACTTATGCTGGAGAGGTTTGGGGAAAAGCGAACACTACTGCATTGCTAGTGGGAGTGTAAACTGATACAATCTCTTTGGATGTCAGTATGACGATTTCTCAGAAAATTAGGAAACAACCTTCCTCAAAACCCAGCAATACTGCTGTTGGGTATATACCCAAAAGATGCTCAATCATGCCACAAGGACATGTGCTCAGCTATGTTCACAGCAGCACTCTTTGTCATAGCCAGAACCTGGAAACAACCTAAATGCCCCTCAATAAGGAAAATGTGGTACATTTACACGATGGAGTACTACACAGCAGAAAAAAATAACATTTTGAAATTTGCAGACAAATGGATCCATATCTAGAAAACATTATATTGAGGGAGGTAACCCAGACCCAAAAAGACAGATATCATATGTACTCACTCATAAGTGGTTTTTAGACATAAAGCAAGGAAAACCAACCTACACATCACAATCCCAGAGAACCTAGACATAAATGAGGACCCAAAGAGAGACATACATGGATCTAATCTACAACAGAAGTATAAAAAGACAAGATCTGCTGAGTAAATTGGGATCATGTGGACCATGGGAGATGGTTGAAGGGGAGAGGAGAGGAAGGGAGGGGAGCAGACCACCAACCCAGGTGTGACACCACCCACAGTGTGGTGGGCCCTCCCACATGAATCATTAATCAAGAAAAAAAATCCCTTGCAGGCTTGCCCATAGGCCAATCCAGTGAGGGTGTTTTCTCATTTGAGGTTTGCTCTTCCAAAATGACTCTCTGGCTTGTGTCAAATTGTCAGAAAACTAACCAGCACAATTACTAAACAGAGCCTTAGATAAACCAGTGCACAGAAAGGTACTGACAGAGGTTTCAGGCTATTATACAGCCAGAGGAACAATGTGCTTATGTATCTGGCCTCAGTTTTCCCATCTGCAACATAAAGCAGATGGACTCAATGGCCTATGAGTATTATTCCGTGGAGTAACCCTAAAACATGGGTGACAGATGAGATAAAAGTTTAATCCCTGCAGCCATCAGATAAACCATGAAGGTCTTAAGGTATGATAGGCCCTTCTTCTTGGTCATCTCAAACACAAGAACCCTCGTACATTTATCCCAATATGCTATTCAAGTTATATCATTTCTTTCACATAGTATATGGCATGACAAAGACAGGAAACATAAAGGAATCAGATCATTTGAAAAGGCATAGCAACTTTATTGAATGTTCACTATATCCTTGTTTTCAGTTGTAAGTACTTTTCCCATCTTTATCTCATTTTGTCCCTATAACAAGGTGCTGTATAGAACATTATTTCAATTCTACAGAAAAGGAAACTAAGACAAAAAAAGTAAAGTAACTAATTCATATCTAATAAATGGCTCTCGGGATATAAGACCAGGTATTCTGGTTGGAGATATGTGTTTTTCATAAGTGCGCCCTACCACATTTAGCAATGGGTTATGATGAATTCTGTAACACTCAAACACAAGCCTAAATCCTGTGAGTATAAGAAAGGCTTATGACCTCCTAGGAGAACTGATAGGCCTTCATAGAAAACCCCAAATACTGGCTGATGAGAACAACATCTACCAGAGATTAAAATATATTTTGGAAAACAATGGGTAGAAGTGTTTGCCCCAATTAATAATCATTATGACCCTAATGGACTCACCAGTTTGAGTAAATGACATGGAGATCGTGACATGTCTGCAAGGCCTTAGGTCGCCAACCCAGACCTACCAAGTCCTAGCTGAATGAAGATCTGCGTTCAGTCACTCACATCAGATGCCTGTTGCAGCCCTCGTTTTGTGTGTATACGTGGTTGATCTCTCCATGCCATGTTTAATCTGCATTTTGTTTTTAGGTTTCTGGGATACGGGTTGATTGATCTTTTGATTAGCTTATTTTTCAAAAACTTGTAAGAAATTTTATTCAGAATTGGGCAAATTGGAAGGGTACAGAATATTGTGTTCCGATTTCATTTCAAGCTCAATGTGTGTGTGTGTGTGTGTGTGTGTGTGTGTGTGTGTGTGTGTGTAAGTGCAATGCACATGCATTTTTTTTTTAGACAGGGCTTTGAGCCCAGCATTTGCTGCATGGCTAACCTGACCTGCCAATGAGATCCAGAAGCCTGTCTGGCTCTGACTCCCCAGAGCTAGGGACACAAGCACACACTACCATGCACAGCCTTTATGTGGGCGCTCGGGATCCAAACTCAGGTCTTGGTGCATGCGTGGGCAGGGACTCTACCTACCAAGTCATCTTCCCTGCTACCAAACTCAATACTCTAGTCCAATATGCAAAAACTCTGAAATGAGCCCCACTTGTCTCTTCTACTCCTTTGCCATCATTTCCTCTGGCAGTTCTAGTCCTCAGCTACCCTCATTTCTCACTGTGCTACATTCCAGGCTACCAGAATATACTGTGATTTTTATATGTTATCTATTCCATACAACAATGTCTTTCTACTACATACACGGATGATTAATGCAAAAACACAAATTTTTAAAGACATATATAGAAAAGAAAGCTTTCCATGATCCCCATATATCAAAATATATGATCTATACCTATCTCTGGATATGGGTGTATCTGTGTGTCTGTGTATATATACATATGTGCCTTAGCATAGAGACTGAGAAAGAACCAATTGATGTCTGCTGAATTAACCTCCCTATGAAAGTGCAAGCAGGAGAATAAAGTAAAATATTGTACAAAAAGAGGACTTAAGAACTGAGCCTTTAAGGAGCGGGGAAGATAAAAGCATAAATTGAGACTGAAAATTTTGCTGGACTCTCACAGAGATCTGCTCGACGGAAAGCGATTGAGAAAGGAAGACACCTTTTCCCCTAATGCAAGCCTTGGGCATAAAGGAAACCTACTCGGAAGCTGCGGAGAAAGTGCAATTCTAATAACAAAGTGAGAGGAGTTTAGCTTTGAAGCTGAGGATCCAAAGTGAAAGAAGAGGTAAAATATTTATAAGTATGAAAGCAAGTGTTAGGTTTTGTACTAACCAATGAGCCGTGCAGTGCTTGAGCAACTCTCTGGAGCCAGGCTTCTGAAGCTCTGTGTGAGAAGGCAGGATGTGCACATCTATGGACAGATGCACACTCTCTCTCCAGTAAAACTGAACACTCTCCTCCCTCATTGTACGTATTTGTACTTGCTGTACCCAGCGCATCCTTTGTCTGTTAGAAAAAGAGAGACAGAGAAACAGGAATGAGAAACTCTATTTAACCAAGTTTCAGAAGTTGTCTCCCAATAATTGACTTGAATCAAGGCAAGCTGCCTCCTCTTTGCCAAGGTCATGGGTGACTGCTAGCTGGACCATGCACGAGGAGGCAGGACTGCAAAGAAGTGGTGAGTGGCTTTTCTCGATCATGGCTGAATTAAAACCATTTTTAAAGAGACCACTTTCCTTATAGAATGCTTAATAATCTTCAGGGCCATGCAGATTACAACTAAGATTACAAATTCAAAAGGGAATCCAAGAAAAACCAACGTGCCTAGCCCTAGCAATTCTGCAGTCATCCATTGCAGAGAAGGCACCTGGGAAAACAGTGCTCAATATAAGTAAAAGAGAAAACCAGTCTCAGTGGTACCTTGTTGGTGGAATAGATACTTGCAAATGAGGAGCATCTAGTGAGACATAATTACAAAAGAACTAGCCCAGTATTCTAGTACATTCTATGTAGCCCAACCTTCATCCCCTGATGTGGGATGTCCTTCTGTGTATGTGTTGCTTTTATTGGTTGATAAATAAAGCTATTTCAGCTAATGGCTTAGCAAAGTAAAGCCAGGTAGGAAATCCAAACAGAGACATAAAGAGAGAGTAGGTAGAGTCGAGGAGATGCCACGTAGCTGCCGAAGGAGAAAGACACCCAGAACCTTTCTGGTAAGCCACAGCCTCGTGACAATACACAGATTATAGAAATGGGTTAATTTAAGATATAAGAGCTAGGTAGGATGCCTAAGCAGTTGGCCAAGCAGAGTTGTAATTAACATAATTTCTGAGTGATTATCCAGGTCTGGGCGGCCGGGAAATGAATGTGCAGTCTCTGCTTACAGCATCCCGCTGATAAATGAGCTAGCATGGAAAAAGGATAAATAATGTCCTTTCCATGTTAACAGTGTCCCAGGGGCTCCAACAATATTTGATTTCACTTCATTTTCACAAAAACCCCATCAAGTAGTCTCAATTAGCTCCTCCAGTTTTGTCTTGAGGGAAGTAAGACCCAGAAAACTTCCTCCCACACACCAGTGTCACTCAACCAGGAGGTTGAGTCTGGATTTGAACACTGGTCTTCACTGAAGGAATGTTCAGCATCTATGTCTTATACTCTCTATACTCTGGGCTGGATAATGAAGACATAAAAGTAAAAAGCCTCAGCAAACTTAACGGCCTGGAAGAGAAAAAAGCCCACTATGAATTACATTACAATGCAATATACTGAGTCTAAATGTCCTGCTGGTCACAAAGAATGAGCCTATCCTCAGGGGGACTGTGCCCCAAGAGGGTGCTGAAAGGAACTGGCTCCACCTCACAAGGCTTTCTTTGTTTTTCTTCTTGGTTTTTAGTCACATATTCATTTTGTGTTGTGTTATTGTTTCTGTTTTTTGAACCAGAGTCTGCCTACATATCCCAGGCTGCTCTGCCTCTCTCGATATTCCTGGCCTCAGACCCATGAGGCCCCGGGTTGCTGGTGTGCACCACGATTCCCAGTGTGCGGAAAACTGTAGCATCCATCTTCGTGCCAGTTTTAACAAATGGAGAGGAAAATTAGTGCTATATAATATTTGAGAACTTGCTGTGAACAAAATCAAATGCAAAGGTAGGAAAAAGAAGACAGAGAAACAGGTAGACAGCTCTTCCTCCTCAGTGCAGACCTTGAACTTCCATTGAAAGGAAAACAGGAAAGAATGCCCACATGTGCGCATGCTTTAGAGTGGCCACACCCACTGGTGCCAACCACCTACTCACGTTGTGGATACTAATAAATGTGATTAGTGCACACTTTTCTCTAACGGTTGGGGAGCAGTAGGAAAACAACAGTATTGAGAGCAAACCCCTTCCCATCTCCTAGAGTACCAGGAAATGGAAGCAACAGAGGTACTATTGTTGAGGAAGTGAGATGCTCAGAATAGTTAACATGCTGGGAAGTGTGGAGGTTAAGAACTATATTAGGAGACAGCCTTTGCACTAACCTTCTATCAGGGATGCTGTGGCACGTCCTAGGCCAGTTCTTGGGCTCTGACCAGGATCCTCCACCATTCATTTTTTTGCCTGCCACGGGTCTTAGAAACTCAATGACCCTAGAATGTGTCCTGTTATCTGTGTGGACAGCTCCTCTTTAATTGCAAGGCTCTTCCCAGTTATTTGGGGAAGAAGAGAAGAAGCAGAGAATGGAGAGCCTCCCTACCCATCTCCCCAAGCCTACCTCTGCCTACTGGGATCTTCTTGCTTAGTTTGTTTTCTGTTCTTCTTACTCGCAAATTTGTCTCCCGAGTGTGACTACCAGAATCAACCAGCTCATTTCCCATTTGCTACGATTTGATAGCAAAGAAACAGTTTTAAGCTCTTAGACCCATTGTGTCCTCATATGAAAAGGAGTAATTTCCATTAGCCTTTCCTGTGCCTTCAGTAAAACTTCTCACATACAGGAGCTGGAATCAACCTGTACTTATTACATCATGATTCTAGGATGGCGATTGAGGCCCAGCTGATCTGAGGAGCTCTTCTGGTCTTAGTGAACATCCTTCATGCAGCCGGAGTCAGCCACTAGTTTGAGGGGATGGCTGGTTGAAAGCAAAGACAGTCATTATCCAGCAGGGTGGTCTGGGCTTGTTCCCATAGCAGCCCAGACTTCAAAAAGCAGCAGGAAACCAAGTCCCAGCACTGAAGCTTTTTCCAAGTCTCTCTTCTCATCATGACTCTCAGACTCCCATTGGCAAAACAGTCGCATGATCAAGCCCTGCATCACGAGTGTGGGAAAGCATCCACCAAAAGGAATGAATATAGAGCAACTAGACAGAGTGCCAGGCATACGCAAATGTGGACCAGTACTAAAATCAACCCACTACCAGGATAATTGCAGGATTTTTGTAAAGAACAAATAATACATGAATGAAAGAGGAGTTAAGCACAGTTTTTGATCTATTGTAAAGACTCAGTAAATGTTAGCCACTTTCATAGTTTTTGAGGAGTGGGAAGACTGCTCCAATTTCCATAAATAAAAGATTTCCATTCCATTTTACAGAAGTAAACAGCTAGAGAGAAATTATGTAAATTGTGTGTGGCCTATCTGGCTGATTGTCATGTTTCTCTATGTGAGGGTTTTCCGGTATCATGTTCTGGAAGGGGGTTCATAATCCCCATTTGTCTCATACGCTTAATGAGGGTGTGTGAGCACAGGATGGAGCACATCCACTGTGATGCCACTATGCATTAACTAGCATTGTGTCACTGTTTATTGAGAACTTACTATGTTCGGGAATAGTGCGTGTATTATTTTAATTTAAACCCCTGATCTTCTTGCCTAAAATATCTTTCTATTGTATGAGGCAATGGAACCTCAGAGAAACGAAATGGTTTGTCTGAGGTCACACAGGTGGCAAATGACTGAGCCAGGCTTCCAATCAATGCTGCTCCCTCCTGCTGCAAAACTTGGAGACATCGGAGGTTTTCATAGCTGAGATGGGGTAAGAGTACTGCCACTGAATGCTTCTAAACAACTTGTAACTTCCAGGACAAGTCCCCTGACAATGAAGAATTACCCAGTCAGGATTAACGTTAATAGCACTGAGTACTGGAAACTCCCATGAGTACTAGAGATGCAGCCTAGTTAGTAGGTTCCCAGTCATGATACTTGACTCCATTTCTTATGTGATGACATGAAGCAAGTCCTCCAATGTTCGCATATTACAATTTGCTCAGCTAAAATGTGGGATTCACAATAAACCAGCACCACCCCTTTCACCCAAGGGATGTTCATGGAGGTGAAACAAGTCCTTTAATGGCTTAGCATTTGCTGTTGATACATTAGACGGTCACTCACATCGTAACCCTTCTCTCTACCCCGACCCTTCTGCATACACCCTCCCAGCTCTTCTCAGGCTCGTACATGTGGTGACTGAGAGCTCTGAAGCCAGATGGCTTGGGGTTCCTGATCCCAGTTGCTAATCTGAAGCTCAAGTGCTGGGGTTCAAAGTCAAGGTTGGTATGAATGCATTTTCATCTTTAATACTTGAAGTGGACCTTAGACGTTGAAATAATCTTTTCACCGAAGAAGTTTTGCAGACTCAAATCAATTACCCAAAGACCTAGCTAGCAAGTGGGGAGTTAGACCTTCAATAAGACTTCAAAGCCAGTGCTTCCCTCTTTTCAAGGATGGCAAATTGCCTTAGAGACTCTGCTTCTCCTTTCCACCTACAGAATTCGAGTGCAGAAATTAAATACTGGCTCTGCTGCTAAGTAGTGGACATGCCTTGACAAAATAGCATTATCTCTCACTTAAAAAAGACTTCAATCTGACTAATTCAGTGTGACTCAGAGACCTAGATTTGTGCATCTAAAGCCCTCAGCAGAGAGGTTTCTTTCTTCAGTAGATGGTCAAGGTGCAGAGAATAAGAAACTATAGAATTCCTAGCCCTAAACTGGTCGCTTATTTCATGTCCCTTCCTCCCAAGGTTCAGGGTTCATTGTAGAAGTGGGCACAGAGGCAATGAATGACTGCAAGGAAACAACATTTTCCAGACACGGCAGCATCAGCTGACTCAGAGCTCTTGTGCCAGCACATATAAGACCCATCTCAAGCTTAAACAAGACAAAATTCCAGTGTGGAGAGAGGAGGTGGGCATGGAGTCTTGCTCCTGGAACAAAACCTATTGATTACTGTTGGCTGATGGGAAAGGTAGAGTCCGTTCATTTTCTTTAAGAGTGTAGCCCCTTGGTAAAGCCCACAATGCTCCAGTGCAATGCTGCATCTCCAAGAGCAAATAGGCAGCAAAAATTAGACTTAATTGTTTTTTAAATAAAAGAGAGAGAGAACACACACAATTTGGTAGGTAGGGAAATGGTGATGGATCTGGAAGGACTTGGGAAGAAGTAATATGATCAGAATAGACTGTACAAAATTACCAAAAAACTGTTTTCTTAAGTACTTCAGTCTTATTGATGATTTATATCAGTCAATAGTTAAGGTATACAGCATTAAGAAAATATAGGACAACTCCCAAGGAGTGAAGTTCTCTTTAGAATGCCTCAGAAAATACTGACATAACCATGCATGGTGGCACACACTCTTAAACCCAGAACTCAAGCTATAGAAGCAAGTAGATCTCAGTGAGTTTGAGGCCAGCCTGGTCTACACAGTTCCAGGCCAACTGGGGCTATACAGTGAAACCCCATCCCAAAAAGAAAAGAAAGAAAAAGAAAATAATATATACAATCATGTATGCTTTTGAAAGGCATACAGATGGTCTTTTAGCCATCCTTGAAATTCTTCCATCACTACCATGACCTTGCCCAAACATGGGGTTTATAGAGCCAGGTTAATGGCCAAGGATGGATCTGCACAATGCTATGTGGATACCCACAGAAAAACCCCAGCCATCTGGCTACCTCTGTGTCAGAGGACAGGACTGTGAGAGAAGAGAGGTCATTTGATAGGGCTATTGTTTATGCTTTGTCAGTTCAATAACTACCTTAGCATCCTTAAGAAACTAATATACCCAACCTGCTCTCTGCTGGGGAGCTGCTGACCTCTGAGCGGCTCCTTAGAAGATGCAAGTGAATTTCACTCATTTCATCTTCCCCCAGAGCCTCTAAATCCTCTCTGGCTTTCTATTATTGTGTCAACACGGATGAGGCATTGCTCTCAATGCGGAAAACTCTTACTTATGGATGGTTCCTGGTGGGGTGACTCTGAAGAAATTACTGAAATTGCCAGGCCATGATGACTTCATTTATAAAAAGTAGAACTAATAATATCCATGTCTGGGTTAATTTGAGACTCAGATTGGTCTAGTTCACAGTAAAGTGTTTTTGGAATGGGTATAATGCATAATGCCTTATTGTGACTTCTTATTTGGGTATCGCCTTTAGTGTCATTGCTGAGAGCTGCCTATGTTTCATTGTATAATGTCACAGCAAACAATCCTAAAACATAAGAGCCATGTAAGGAGAAAGGAGAAGCATAAAGAAGTTAAATCATGTACTCAAGGCAGCAAAGGCCCAAAGTAAGATTAGAACTTGAATCTATCACAGTCCAGGTTCCAGTTCTCACACTGGGACACACACACACACACACACACACACACACACACATACACACACACAATCTGATGTAAAAAACAGCAAGGAACCAAAATTATTCGTACTGAAACAGCCACTATTTCCATTGGGTTCTAGAAAAAACGATCACTGATGAAGGAGACAGCTAATATGTAGAGTCCAACAAATTGCAAAATTATTTGCAGCCCCCACAACGGCCCTATAAGATAAATATTTTATGCCTCCTTTGAAAGATTAGAAAGTTGAAGTTCGGGAGTCTAAGAGATAAGTCTCTGAATAACACAACTAGCAAATCAAAGAAACAAGACTGGGGCTCGAGTACCCTGGGACCAATTCCTGCCATCTTTCCCGTGATTCCAGTACGTTTGAAGCTGGGTACAGTCATTTACCCACTCTGTGATGACTAGTTGAGTTATTTGACCTCTCTGGGGTTCAGGGACCACACAGGTGAAAGAAAGGCATATTTTGAACAAGATGAGCAAGAAGATTAAAAAGGTGATGGTTGTTGTAAATGTATTCATATAGCAAACACTCAGCAAACAGCTGCTTGGTTCCATATGTCACGTTGTCTTAAAACACTAATGCTTCGCTGCTGTGTTGTGTTCGGTCCTCACAACACTTACATTTAGCCCTATATGCAAGCTAAAATCGTGGTCCTGTCTTGCGGACTATGACACAGAGGTGGTGATAAACAGAAGCACTTGCTCAGACACCACCCATGCAAAAACCAAAAGCTGGGGCCCACACTTGTAATCCTAGCACTAAGGAGGCTGATGCTGGAGAATCTGGGATTTCTGGCCTCAGTTTGTTCTCCAAAGCAAAATCCTGTCTCAAAACACCACACACACACACACACACACACACACACACACACACACACACACACACACACACACTTGTGGATTTGGGGATAGAACCTAGTCTTTTAACTTCAAATCTCTATTGCATTATTGTAGGCATTGAATAGAATATACACCACCTTTTAGCCCATTCACTTGTTTAACGCCTATAAATTTATCCCTCAAATTTAAAAGTTCAACTCTTTTTTCACTTAGGGATCGCCTTCTAAGATGAAAAACCAACTTTCTAATGGGTAAATACAGACTTCTCAAAGATGTGTAAATTGTGGATTTCACAGGTACTATTGAGCACCTGCTGTATGTCAAGAAATGTGCTATATATCGGGGAAACCGAGCACATGGCCCTGTGTTCTCTGCCTTTTCCATATCTGGGCAAGCATCCAAGTAGCGTGTAGGATTACGTGTGCCACCAAATAAGTATAATGAGAAAAGTAAGCTACCAAACTCAGAAGGCCAGGAAACATCCTTGAAAAGTGACATCCGGGTTAAGGTGTGGATGATGAATAGATGTTTACCAGGGAGGAGTTCTTCAGCAGGCATTTCAAAAGTTTGCGGCAGGGATGAGAGTCACGCACAGAAATATAAAAAGTCACCATCTCTCTCCAGATGACAAAAGATGGAGCTAGAAGGTGAAGTAGGGGTGAGAGTTCAGATGGCTGCATAGGATGGGCCAAGGAATATTTGGAATCCCTTGGAGAATCACTACAGTCTAAAAACAAAAACAAAAACAAAGAAACAAAAAAGATGGCTAGGAGGTAGTTCACTGGTTACTGAATTTGTTACACAAGTGTAAAGAGCCAGTTTTGGGCCCCCAGCACTCACATACATACCAGGGTGGCATGGCAGCCTTGCTGTAATTCTGGTCTCTGAAAGCACTGACAGGGCAATCTACCTGGGAGACAAGCCATACAGGTGAGTTGTGGGTTTAGTTGAGACCCTACCTCAACACGTACAGTAGAAGAACAGCTGAGAATGATCCTTGATATCAACCTCAGGTCTTCACATTCACCTACACACATGTACACACACACACACACACATATACACACACAATGGGAAAATAAAATAGAATCAATTAATTAAAATTTTAAAAAGCAATAAAATTCAGTTATTGATGACCTTCCTGGTGCTTTAGAAACATCATTGCTGCTGACTTTAGGATAGATAAACTAAAGAAAGGGAAAGAATGGACCAGCTATGCTATTTTTACCATCCAAATGAGGTGGGAGGTAAAGAAGATGAGATGTTCCTGAGATACCTTTGAAGGAGCATGCATGGTGCTTAGCAAATTACAAAGTTAGACTGGACATAGTCTCAGCCCTGTGATGGCAAAAGCATAGAGCCCGCCTCTGCCTGAACTGACCTGGGTCTTAGAAAGCAACTACAGATGTGTCCTGGAGGAGGTAACTTGGAGGATCCTACAAAGAGATGAATTCTGTCTACTTAACATCTCTCTACCAGCACACCAG
Organism: Ondatra zibethicus; assembly: GCA_004026605.1. NCBI lineage: Eukaryota > Metazoa > Chordata > Mammalia > Rodentia > Cricetidae > Ondatra > Ondatra zibethicus. The sequence continues at coordinate 17,393 of PVIU01011178.1, forward strand.
ACAAACCTCACAAAGGAAGGACCTACACAAAAAGCTATAGTGGCCAGTGAGGTCTCTATTAACTCTGTTGTAGCAACAGAGCCAATGATGACCCACAGCAAACTCCTTGGGTTGGGAAGTGGCTAAATTGGACTCCTGACAGCTTCACACTCAAAGGCTGAGGCTGCATCTCAAACAGAAGAGGGAGAATTGTCTAAATGCTTCAATTCTTGTAATTGAAGCAATTGCACATCATCTCACACGCCAGCTTCCTGACAGGATAACCAGTTTGAGCTGAGTGTGGGAATTCAATTATGTATCTTCTGTCTGCATCTTTGAAGAAAACAGCCCAGCCAGGCTGTCAAATATCTAGCATGTTTGCCTGTTGGAAATTGCTATCTCCTCCTGACACAGGAAATGTCTCTGCAGAAGAGAAACCTATTATATTGCACATAGCTCGCATAACCCTATTACAAAATTTGACAAAGAAAACCACAAAAAAAGAAAACTACAGACCAATTTCAACCATGAATATAAATGCAAAATCCCTAAATAAAATATAAGCATGTGAAATACTGCAGTGAACACCAGAAGCTGCTGCATTAAAAATTGAAACAGAACAAGAACGCCTGCTAAGCGCCTAATTATTCAGCATTGCCTTGAAATGTCTGGCCAATGCAATAAGACAAGAAACATAAATAAATAAAGGACGTAATTATTGAAAAGGAAGTGGCAACATTTCTCATTTGCATATATGATTATCTACCTGGAATTCAAGCAAATGAACCAACAATATTTTATAAAGTTCTCTACCTTAAACTTTATCTAAAGAAATATTCAGAGAGTCAAAGATTTGTGACAGCAAGTGTCTCATCTCAGCATTATTTTTACTGGTGAGAAAGACGAAAATAATCTAAGTCCTTAACAATGAAAGCATGATCACACACATCACATCAAATCCAGATGGTGAAATAAACAACCCTTTAAATTATTCTTAAAAAATATTTAACAACATAGAGAAATGCATACATATTATCAGAACACAATCAAAAATTCAGAGTTATCACTTGATTCATTACTTATAAAATAAGCAAATAGCACATACACAAGCTCACCTATTTGCATAGCCAGCACATGGGGAGGAAATGGGAAATGGGAACCTGGCTGTCACCAAGTGAGGGCTTATAGCTTATATGAACCAACCTGACTAATTGTTGTGTGAGTATGCTGGGAAATAAGCTCTAACCTCTCTAGGACTGGATCCATTGTTATTGAAGATACCTGAAAGTCTATTTCTCGTATAAATACAGCAATTTTCTATGAAAGCCTGGTACTTTGACATAGAAAATCATCTGTAGTGTCACTGACATTTAAAGACCTAGGCTGCCATCCAACACTAACAACTAGCTTCCCTTAGGTTTGGTGAGGGTGGGGAATCTGGCCTTCATGGACACAGACCTCAAACCCATTAGCCGACAAAGTTTTTCTCTTTCTTGGTTGCCACTCTCTCACTTCATCACCTGACTCATTTTTTTCACACTTACTTTCCCCCTGGGTCTCTCTGGCCAAGACTTCTCAAAGTGCCACAGCATGGCAGCATCTGAGGTGAGTTTCCAGGTGGATGTGGCCTCTAACGGGACTACTAAGAACCATATGAATTTGCTAATTATAGCATCTAGGTTTTCAGGTGCCATTCTGTAGTTATTGGTTCATCATTTGAATCTCCCCATTTTCGATGATAGAGACACCCAACATAGACACCAACCCAACAGAGCAATACCCAGGGTCAAGTCTAGAAGTGCTATCTTGGGATAGAATATTTTATTACTGCAGGTGACCTGAACTGGGAAGACCCCACAGCCCAGCAACACCGAACTGAAAGTCAAATTCAGAGACATCAGGTGTGAATATCCCATCCACTGAAACAAAGCAAATCCACAAACTAGAAATGAAGCCAGGCACGGGAGAGAAATGGTGAGGGAAAGACTAGAGACATGCAAAATATTTGGAGTAGCCGGAATCACAGTGATTAGCTGTGGGCAGGCTGTGATAGGCTAAAGGAGAAGGCATAGGAACACAGCTCAGATGTCCATGGGATCCAAACAGCCACGGAAGAGTGCAGCATGCTGGCTGGACAGCATATTCTCTTACAAGGGGCAGCGGGTACTGATCCCTTCAAGGGCGGGGGTGCAGTCTTGGCTTTCAACTTGATTGAATTGAGAGAGAACTAGAAGATGGATAAAGCGTACTTTTTGGAGTGTCTATGAAATCATTACTATCCTCTCCTCCCTTTCCCTCCCTCTCCTCTCCTCCCTTCCCCTCTGCTCTCCTCCCCTCACTCCTTGTTTTCCCTTCTCCTTCCTTGCTGCCCTAATGTGAGCAGTTTTCTTTGCCATACCCTTTACCGTAATGCCCTGCCTCACCACAGTCCACAAACAATAGAGCAAGCCAACTGTAATCTAAAACCTCTGAAACCATGAACTAAAATAAACACTTCCTCCCTTGGCATATCTCTCTTGGGTAGCTATCACAGCAATGAGAAATGTGATTAGCATGCATTAATTCCCTCCATGTGGACTGCCAACCAAGCTACAAGATACAATTTCCACTGCGTTGGCCACAGCTACAAGATAAATTGATTTTATTTTTAGGAGAAGAAAAGCAAGGTTTCTAAATTTTTGAGCAAAATCTCCTATTTCAAAACAATGCTAACCAATCTTTCAGTGTCATACAAGCCACATTTCCAGGCTGAATTTGATCAACAGGTAGCAGCTCCTGGTTTCTAATGAATAGTTGTAAGGTCTAAAGAGTTGGGAAACTGATTTCAATAGCGATCACAACCTCCACCGTCCCCAGCATAGAAGACTTTCCATGGCGGGAGTTCAGAAAGGAGGCATTATGTTTCCTCCTAGTCTTTATTGTGCTTCTTTCCTGCCCCAGGGAGAGGGCCATGGGGGGAAGTCACCTACTACTCCTAGCTCCCACCTATTTCTTCTGTACCTTGGAATCTGGTCAGTACCCACAGTGAATATATAGATGGCTCAGGAGAGCAGTTTGAAGGACCTGGAAACACCGATGTAAAGACTGCAGAAATCCAAATGCCATCACCACTATTATCAGCAGGACCCACTGTATTAGTAGGAGCTGCACTGTAATTGAGAAGGGTGTCTTAGTATAAACATCCATGGGATCCAAACAATACCAGTGAAGAGAAATTAACAGATGAAGTGCCTCAGTGATGATTGAGGTTTGTGTGCTTTCAAATTTACTTGTGTAGCTCAACTTTCCCAGGAGCTATTGCCCAGTACATGATTTATTTAAAAAGACTTCTAGTATGTTCGCAGCATTGTAAAAAGTATGAAGCATGTATCTAGGGGCTATGGGCATGGGAAAATAGCTATCCAGAAAACAAAAATGGATACTTTACCTGAAAGCATTTCCAAAATGAGAAACAAGTTTGACCTGAGGTGACAGTCAAAAGATACAGAGATGTAGACCAGGGGGAGAGTGCCTATCCAGTAGGCACAAGGCCTTGGGTTCTAGCTCCAAGAAAGGAAGTGTTGATGAGAGGAGGAAGGGAGGGAGAGAGAAGGAGTAGAGAGAGGGAAGAATTTAAAAACAGTCTCTAACAGTAGGCTCCTGAAACACTAGTTTGTGTTCTCTCTAAAGCTAAATGTGCCCATATGATTGTGTCCTGGCCAATGAAGTATTAGTATTAGCTCCAGGAAAACTGCTTGCAGGAGCCTGACACATCTTTTGTCTTCCTTTTTGCATTCTTCCTCCTCGAAGTAAAGATATGATACTTAAAGATCAAGAGGGAATATTTGACCCTGTTGATGTCAAGAACCATAGTCTTTGACTAGTTTATATTTATCTGAGAGCTAACGGCATCTGGGTTAGTCCTGAAGAAGCTCTTCTAGACCTAACATGTGGCCTCCAGCCATCTTTGACATGAGACAGAAACATCTCTCCTCCATCCAAGGGCCAACTGCACCTGCTTGGCTTCCAAGATCCGAAATCGGATACTTTCCAGGGTGAAATGACTATCGGTGAAACTTCTCTTCTTAGCATCTTGGCTTTTAGTTCCCTGATCCATCCAGCAAAACCTAAACCTAACTGATAGAGAAATTATATAAAATGGATGTTTGATTTGACTACAAATGCCCCTAAAGTGGTTGCAATAATTTAAGGAGTATTTCTAAATAAATCCTCTTGGGAGATTCATGTTATGTAGAACTGAAGTCGACTAATTTGGGAAACTTTCATAGTTGAGGACACTGTACCATCTCTTCTCTGGATGCTGAGTCTGTGGAGAAAGAAAAGGGGCAAATAAGAAAAAAACCTTTTCAGCTAGGTTAAGAAATAAGGGTTCTTTTACAACATAAGAAGGACAAAGATGCTGCATTCCATATGCACAGGGTTCTTCTGTTTTCCTTTGTTGTGGAAGCGTTGATCACATGGTCTCTGAAAAAAAAACAGGGCAGGAAAGATAGATCGTGAAAGTGTAGGGATGTGCTGACTGAGCAAGGGAGTGTGAGGCAGTGAGGGCGAGAACCGCAGTAGTGTGCTCACGACTGAGCAAAACCTGGGGAAGGAGCTGACAAGGACTGTGGGAGGTCTGGTGCAAGCTTGCCTGTGTGATGGACATCTGGATCAGTCCTGGGAGCCTGATAGTGAAGCCGAGCAGTGGTGACACACGCCTTTAATCCCAGCACTCAGGAGGCAGAAGCAGGCGGATCTCTGTGAGTTCGAGGCCAGCCTGGACTACAAGAGCTAGTTCCATGACAGGTTCCAAAGCTACAGCGAAACCCTGTCTCAAAAAACCAAAACAAAACCAAACAAAATTGATGGTGAATTACAGTGTTTATAGATGGTCTCTGTAACCCAAACAGCCTAATATCACCATCTAGTGGGTACTCACCTCAATTGCAGGAGTAAAAAATTAGAAAAGGCACAGAACAAAACTATTCTATTCTCTATTTATTCATTTATCATTTATTTATATGTGGTTGAGGTATGTGTGTGTAGTTGTGATGTGTGTATTCAGAGATCAAAGTTGGGTGTCTTCCTTTGTCGTGGTCCACCTGGCTTTCTGGCACAGCTTTTCTCACTGAACGTATAGCTGGCCATTTTGGCTAGAATGCCAGGGGAGAGATCCCTCCCTGCTGGACCCACAAGTCTCTGCCCGCTCCTCTGTGCTGCATAGAGGGGGGACGGACGGATGGATATAGCCCTGTACTTGCACTTAGGATATGATGATGGTTTGCAGAGGTTTTACAGATATCATCTCAGCTGATGAGTGAGCAAAGCTACATGTGTTAGCCAGACTTTCATGCCTGTGACAAACTGTTTAGTTTACTTTCACATTGCAGTGACAAAACTAGAGAAAGATTTACTTGGGCTCACGGTTCTCAGAGGTTTCAGTACAGCATGGTGGCTGGGTGTGACAGAACAGCATCAATGTGTCATGGGGGCCTGGTCTATGGGACAGGTGCTGCCTGCACTCAGTGCAGGTGTTTCTCCCTTAGGCACTGTCCCAAATGTCAGTCCTCTCTGAAGAAACCTCATGGCACTCCTACAAGAATGATTTCACTGGTCTTTCAAGCATCTCTCAGTACAGTCAAGCTCACAAGCAAGATTGACCATTATCAAGGAAATGTAGACAACAAGGGATGACAGAAGTTAAATGATGAGCTAAATACTGTGTCATTTATGCTCTTACATTTATTATTGTATAGTCCTGTCTTTGTTTCTATTAATCCAATGTTGACTAAATAGTAAGTGAAGAGGAATTTGGTTCTGTTTCATGGATCAAGAGTCACTTTTTTTCTCTAATGTATTCTGTAGGGAAAAGAAAAGGAAAAGACTAAATCCCATCCAGGGTGACTCTCCTGGGACATTAATAATAACAAGACATTGGCGTCACTACTGAGAGATTAGTGTTATCTGACAAGTGAACGTACTCTTTCTGCTTGCTGTGATGATGCGCAATCCCCCGCAGGAAGTTCACAGTGTTGTTTAAATCCTCCGACAATCATCTTTCCTTCTAGCCATTTACTCTAAGATTATTATTTTTATGAAATGAGAAATGTCTTTTTCATCACTCCTCACAGAGAAAGTGCTGAAATATCTACTCATTACAAAACCATTTATCTACTTCTCTGGCCCATCTAAGTCAAGCGCATTGTGAAATGAAGCAACTGGAAGTGGGTCTCAGAAAGACTGGCTACCAAGCTTGGAGTCAGAGCAGGCTGTCTGTACATGTGAAACAGCGTTAGCATCAATGTTTGTAAAGCATTGCCAAAAGGGTTGTTGTGGTGATTTGACAGGAATGGCCCCCATCCCAGAAATTTATATGTAGAAATGCTTGGCTCATAGGGAGTGAGACTATTAGGAGGTGTGGTCTTGTTGGAGTAGGTGTGGCCTCATTGGGGGAAGTGTGTCACTGTGGAGGCGGGCTTTGAGGTCTCATATATGCTCAAGCCACACCCAACATGGGAGAGTTTCTCCCTGTGGATCAAGATGTAGACCTCTCAGCTCCTTCACCAGCACCATGTCTGCCTGCACACCACCATGTCCCACCATGATGATAATGGACTACACCTCTGAAACTGTAAGTTAGCCCCAGTTAAATGGTTTCCTTTGTAAGAACTGCCATGGTCATGGTATCTCCTCACAGCAACAGAAACCTTAACTAAGACAATTATATATTTTGATCTTTGCAAAATCCAACACTGGAATCATAAGCATTATCATTTGTTTATATCTAAGAAAACTGATACTGAAGGAGTTAAATATCTTATTCAAAATAAAGCTAAGCAAAGCTGGAAATTAATCCAAGCCGTTGCTTCACTGTAATCTTATTCTGCAGTATCACACTGAATTAAAACATCTGTATAGTGTCTGATAAAGTAGAAAATCAAGGACAGAGCAAACAAATTCCCACAAGGAAGTTCTGGAACAAGTTTTGCTTCTGAGTTACTTGTTGGTATTGTTATGTTTCAGTTAAAACATAGGTGGTGTTAGCCATGGAGTTGGTAAAATAGTATTTCACTTTTTTAAGTTCTTTTGTATTTTTTTACATTCTTTTGAGAATTTGATTCATGAGTATTATATTTACATTATTTTAACCCCACTTTCTGCCTCACCTAACTCCTCCTATGTCCCCCCACTCCCTCTCAAATTTATGGCCTCTTCTTTTATTATTATTGTTGAATATGAGCTACACTAAATGGATTCAGAAGACTGTATTTATATATAATATAAATGTGTGTATCTGTATGTATATGCTGAGTTCATTTAGTGTATTTATATATACAAATGTGTATTTATGTGTATGTATATGCGGAGTTCATTTAGTGTATTTGTATATACATATGCATGTATGTGTACATGTATTTATGTATGTATGTATGTATATGAGTGTGTGTATGTATGCACATACAGAGTGCATTTAGTGTTGCTTGTATGTATATGTGTTTAGGGCTGACCACCTGGGATTGGATAGCCTATGAGAGCGTTTACTGATTTTTTTTTCCTCTCTTGGCAGTCATTAATTGCCTATAACTCTTCATCAAAGGATGGAGCCTTGTGATATTTCCCCCATCCAGGATGGAATGTCAGCTGGTGTTGTCATTGTGCAGGTCTTGTTTAAGCAACTGCTTAAGATGTCATGGATGATGCTACCTTGTCATATATAGAAGACACTATCTTTCAGCAGTTTTCCTTCTGCCTTAAATACAGGGATTGTATTGTAAATGTATCAATTAGGGTATCAAAGTGTCAAGTACCAACAGTGGGTTAAATCCTATTTCTGGTGGCAGACCATAGATCATAGGACTTCTTAAGTTCCATAAGTATGTGAGAAAATTTTCCTAATAGGCATATTTTTATACAGCTTATCTGGCTTTCATACACTTATTATCTAACAGATTCTAGTTTACTGGAGAATTCCAAGTACGCCCATGCTACAGAGACTATTTCAAGTGACACTAATAGTGAAAAAATTCACTTTTAAGAATCAAACTACCAATTAGCTGAATGACCAAAATGTCATTAGTGGGCATTAAACTAGCAGACTCTGAGCATGGGAAGTGAAGGAACACACGCCATCACTACTTATCTGTGGGTGTGTAATTGGCATAATGTTCCTGAGATATAGACTATTCTAGAGCTATGTGGAAATACAGGTCAAAGGATTCCAAATATGTTCATTTCTCCTGTATTAACTGTCACAGTTGTCTCAGTAAAATTTGAAAGCTCTCAGTGGAATCTAAGCTAGCACTGACAATTAAATTAGTATCATTATAACTCACCCCATGACCACATCCATTTCAAGTGGCTGGCTTTATTTATGAATCAGACAGCATCTATATTCACTGTGTTTATGAGAGAGGGATCTGTGTATATGAGACTTCATAGATGTAACCTCTTCTGACCTTTCTAGGAGACCCAACCTCACAGCAAATTTCCTAGTCCTCTGATTCTTAAAATCTTTCTTTCATGATTCAGTGCAATCCCCATCAAAATTCCAACACAATTCTTCACAGACCTTGAAAGAACAATAGTCGACTTCATGTGGAAAAATAAAAAAAAAAAAAAACAGGATAGCCATAACAATCCTGCACAATAAAGGAACTTCTGGAGGCATCACCATCCTTGACATCAAGCTCTATTACAGAGCTACAGTAATGAAAACAGCTTGGTATTGGCATAAAAACAGACAGGTTGACCAATAGAATTGAATCAAAGATGCGGATATTAATCCATACACCTATGAACACCTGGTTTTTGACAAAGAAGCTAAAATTATACAATGGAAAACAGAAAGCATCTTCAACAAATAGTGCTGTCATAACTAGTTGTCAGCATGGAGAGGAATGAAAATAGATCCATATTTATCCCCATGCACAATACTCAAGTCCAAATGGATTAAAGATATCAATATAAATCCAACCACACTGAACCTGATAGAAGAGAAGTGGGAAGTAGCCTTCAACACATGGGCACAGGAGACCACTTCCTAAGTATTGCCCCCGTAGCACAGACACTGAGAACAACAATAAATAAATGGGACCTCCTGAAACTGAGACGCTTCTGTAAAGCAAAGGACATAGTCAATAAGACAAAAAGGCATCCTATTGAATGGGAAAAGATCTTCACCAACCCCACAAAAGACAGAGGACTGATTTCCAAAATCTACAAAGAACTCAAGAAATTATACATCAAAATTTCAAATAATCTAATTAAAAAATAGGGTACAGGCTGGGCGGTGGTGGCGCACGCCTTTAATCCCAGCACTCGAGAAGCAGAGGCAGGCGAATCTCTGTGAGTTCGAGGCCAGCCTGGTCTACAAGAGCTAGTTCCAGGACAGGCACCAAAAGCACAGAGAAACCCTATCTCGAAAATAAAAAAAAAAATAGGGTACAGATCTAAACAGATAATTCTCAACAGAAGAATCTCACATGGCCAAAAGACACTTAAGGAAATGTTCAACATCCTTAGCATCATCAGGGAAATACAAATGAAAACAACTCTCAGATATCATCTTACACCAGACAGAATGGCTAAGATCAAAAACACCAATGATAGCTTATACTGGAGAGGATGTGGAGTAAGGGGAACACTGCTCCATTGCTGGTGAGAATGCAAACTTGTACAACCACTCTGGAAATCAGTATGGCGGTTTCTCAGAAAATTAGGAATCAACCTACCTCAAGACCCAGAAATACCACTCTTGGGCATGTACCCAAAGAATTCTTAATCATACCACAAGGACATTTGTTCAACTATGTTGATAGCAGCATTATTTGTAATAGCCAGAACCTGGAAACAACTCAGATGCCCCGCAACTGAAGAATGAATAAAGAAAATGTGGTACATCTACACAATGGAGTACTGTCAGTGGGAAAAAAAAAATGACATCTTGAAATTTGCATGCAAATGGATTGAACTAGAAAAAAACATCCTGAGTGAGGTAACCCAGACCCGGAAAGATAAGAATGGTATGTACTCACTCATAAATGGATAGATACTAGCTGTAAAGTAAAGGATAATGAGCCTATAGCTCATGACCCCAGAAGCTAACTAACAAGGAGAACCCTAAGAGAAACATATAAAGATCCCCATGTGAAGGGGAAATAGACAAGACCTCCCAAGAAAATTGGGAGCATGGGGATTGGGGGAGAAGGGAGACAGAAGGGGAGGAGGAAAGAAGGGAAAGGGGGAGGAGAACTTGAGGGAACAGGATGGTCAAGATGGGGGAAAGACAGAGATGGAGATCAAGGAAAGAGATATCTTGATTGAGGGAGCCATTATGGGGCTAGCAAGAAACCTGGCACTAGAGAATTTTCCAGAAATCCACAAGAATGACCCCAGCTAAGACTCTAAGCAATAATGGAGAGGGTGCCCAAACTGGCCTTGCCCTGTAGTCAGATTGATGACTATCTTAAATGTCATCATAGAACCTACACCCAGCAACTGATGGAGGCCGATTCAGAGATCCACAGCAGAGCACTGGGCTGACCTCCCAAAGTTGAGTCGAAGAGTGGGAGGAATGAGAATATGAGCAAAGAGGTCAAGACCATGATGGTGATACCCACTGAAACAGCTTACCTGAGCTAGTGGGAGCTCACCAACTCAGGCCTGACAGTGACGTGAGGGAACCAAAACTAGGCCCTCTGATTGTGGGTGACAGTTGTACGGCTGGGGCAGATTGTGGGACCACTGGTAGTGAGATCAGGATTTATCGCTACTGTTTTACTAGCTTTTTGGAACCCATTCTCTTTGGAGGGATACCTTGCTCAGCCTAGACATACTGGAGAGAGACCTGGTCCTTCCTCAAAGCAATGTGCTGGACTTTGTTGACTCCCATGGGAAGCCTTATTTTCTATAAGGAGTGGATGGGAGGTGGAATGGGAGGAAAGGCAGAGGGAGCAGGAGGAGGAGAGGGAGTGGGAACTGAGACTGCAATGTAAAATGAGAAAAGATAGCTTTTTTAAAATAATTAATTAATTAATTTTAAAAATCCTTTCTGTCCCCTCCTGCTCTATGATCCCTGAGCCTTAGGTACAAAGGTTGTGTTATAGATGTACCAACTGGGACTGGGCACCTCATGACGTCTGGTTCTCTACATTTTGATGAGATGTGGTCGTCTGTCTGTTGCAAGGAGAAGTGGAGAAACAGACAGAAATCTCCATTTAAAAATCACTGTTAATGAATTGCCTGCTCTGGGATGACGGCAGAGCCTTAACTCGCAAGCTAGCGTGTAGGACGAGGACGAGAAGGCTGCTGAACGCAGTGCAGAAAACAGGCACTGGATTATTGTTTATGCTGCTAGTAAAGGGCTAATCCGGAGACTGCTTCCACTTGCCAGGCAGATTCTCAGTGTATAAATATTTAATTAGACGGAAGTGAAAGTTCATTCTCAGCACATTTAAATTCCCTCTCCCTTGTGCTCATGAACCGCCTCCTGGACCCTTCCTTCCCCAGAGGTTTCACTATCCCCAAGGGTGTTCTCTTCTTTCCAGTAAAACCCTCAAATGCAGACGCTGTGCATGGATTTCTCTTGAGAAATTTTCTTCTTTGTTGTGATGCTTATTATGTGAGAAGAAGTTCATTTACCCGGAACTTGTAGTACATGCCAGCTTTACAATAATTAACTCACTCCCTGTGAGTGACTTGGCTTCATTATGAACCAGAAACCGTCAATACTCATTGCATTGACTTTCTCCCAATACATCCACAGGCAGGAGAGAAAGAAGGGGAAATACATAAGCATACAGAAAATATATTTTTATTCCTGAATTATCTGTTGCAATGGCTAATTTATGTTTCTCCTTGCCGGGTGACATGTTCCCCATATAGATGGTAAACTACTATTTCTGGTAAGTCTGTGAAGATTATTCGGGATGAGATTAGCATTTACATAAATGACTGGGTAAAGACCAGACATATGCATACGCATGTATGTACACACACACACAGAGAGAGAGAAAGAGAGAGAGAGAGAGAGAGAGAGAGAGAGAGAGAGAGAGAGAGAGAGATGAGGCTGTGGGGTCCTAGCAGGCAAAGCTATGTGGCTTTAAGTTTTAGCACACACAATAAGAGATAAGAGATATGTTTGAAAAGCATCCACTACAGTTATCAGATGATATTTTGGAAAATTATTCTGCAAACTGAAAGTGTTCAGAAATGGAGCCGTGGGGCTGTGTGAGCACCAGGGGCAGCCAGACATACAGTGGCAGGCCACCAGAGCACAAGCCCTGTACCAGCCTTTGAAAGCAGACAGGTAAAAACCAGCCACATTTATACTTTATACATGACATTTGGCACCTGAGTTCAAACTACTGTAGGACATCCAAGTTAAAAATAAACCGCTTTAAGAAACATTTTAGTGAGCGAAGAAATAAAGTCTACAACAGTATGGAATTTATGTTGGCTTTTCCTAGATGTCTTTTTTTAGAGCACCCTATGAGTTTATGGTCACAGTGAAATTCCTGGACTTGGTGTTTCCCACTATCTTAACCATGGTTTATTGATTTTCATCTGACCTCTTAAGTCAAGTTATGTAGCTGAAATATCAGTTTTTGGAAATTGGAAGTAAGATTAAGATCTCAGAGGATAGTTAATGGGCACATGAGTGCAGCTGGGTGGGAGGCATGGCTCCTAATATGTCTTAGCATGGTCGGAAGATGGTGGTTGATAGCAACTAGTTGAATGTTTCAATATGGCCAGTTGAGAGGATTTCAGGTGTCTTCACACAGAGCAATAATGCACATGGGAGGTGATGGATGTGCTGACTATGTGATCTCTGCCTTCTGCTCACACATTGAAATTCCATAACGTGTCTTATAAATATGTATAGCATTTATGTGTCCATTCCACACATATTCAAAATAAAATCAGGAAAAAAAACAATAAAATATCTTTTAAAAAGACTGTTTCCCCTCTCTCCCGGGGGGGGGGGGAGGGAGCTATTAGCACTGATTACTGTCAGATGAATACTAGTTGTCCATTACAATGTGAACATAAAACTCTCTCAGAAGGTAAGCTGGGCCTCCATGCATCTGAAGGTTGGAACGGGACTGAACAATCTTCTTCCAACTGGAATGCTAGCAGGGAGCTTCAGGCCATCGCCCTGTCTTCATAAATGCTGGGCTTCCTCATGGCATAGATTCCGCCAGAACAAGTATTTCAAGAGGGAAGAGTGAAAGCCACCATGCTTTGTGTGTACCATCTCAGAAGCCACAAGCCACCCCTCTGAAATATCCTAATCATTAGAAGTAAGTCATTAAGTCCAGCCCACACCTAATGGGAGGAAAAACAGGTCTAACCTTTTGTTTGTGTGCTTGATATTGGGTGTAATGTAGCCTGGGCTGATCTCAAGCTTGCAACCCAGCCAAGGATGACTTTGAGCCCCTTATCATCCTGCTTTCCAAGTATTAGCATCACAGGCATCTGTCACCACCCACAGCGAGACTCTGCCTTATGAAGAAAGAATTCACAGGGAGTCGTGGTGGTGCATGTCTGTAATCCTATCACTTGGGAGTCTAAGGCAAGAGGTTCCAAGTTCAAGGGCAGTTTGTACTCCACAACAGGTCTCTGACTCAAAAATAAATATTGCCAAAGAATTTGAGAATGCGTTTTGATGTCCAATATCAAAGCAAATACACAGAAACAGAAGTGAGTGAGATGGGACTGCCTGGGTTTCTAGGCTGTGGTCTAACTGTGAGACCCAGTTGCATCCGTGCTATCAGAGTGGTTGTGTACAAAATAGAATTGTGCTCTTAAAAATACATTTATCTCAACATAGTATTGGCATAAAAATGACACAGTGACCAGTGGGATAGAATTGAAGATGTAAGTCCATACATCTAAGGACACCTCATTTTTTGATGAAGAAATCAAAAATACACCCTGAAAAAAAAAAGACAGCATCTTCAACAAATGGTGCTGTTCAGACTGGGTGGAAGTACATAGAAGAATGAAGATATATTCTTATTTATGACCCTGCACAAACTCAACACTAAATGGATCAATGATCTCAACACAAAACCAGATACCCAATTACACACCAAACATAGGGTTAGTATCTAAAATAATAAAAAATCAGAAACTGAGCATCAAAAAAACAAATAGCTCAATTTTAAAATGGGGTACAGAACTAAAGAGAGTTCTCAAAATATGAAACACAAATGGCTAAAAAACACTTTTTCAAAATGTCCAACATCTTTAGTCTTCAAGGAAATGAAAATCAAAGCCACTTTGAGATTTCATCTTATACTCATCAGAATGGCCAAGATCAATGAAATGAATTACATCTCAAGCTGGGAAGGATGTGGGAAAAGGGTAACACTCCTCCATCGATGGTAGGAGAACAAACTTGCACAGCCACTATGGAAATCGGTGTGGCACGTCCTCAAGAAGCTATAGATATACCTCTAGATCCAGCTACACCACTTGAGCATATACCCAAAGGATTCTATGTCCCACTACAATACTTGCCCTTTCATTGCCCATTGCCACTCTACTCATAACAGCCAGCAATTAGAAATAGCCTAGATACCTATAAGTGGATAATAAATATGTGCTATGTTTACACAGTGGAATATTATCCAGCTGTTAAAAACAAAATTATGAAATTCACAGGTAAGTGGGTGGAGCTAGAAAAAGGCATCATGAATGAGGTAACTCAGACACAAAAACACAAATATTGTCTATCTACTCTTATATGTGGATGTTAGCTGTTTAGCCTTTAGTATGCATTCTATAATTTGTATAACTACATAGGTTTGTTATGGAGTTTGGTCTCCCAGTAACTGCCTTCTTGATGGCAAGACTGGAAAGATCAGATAGATCCTCTGGAAGCCTGGGGAATTTAGTGCATGGGTGGAAATAGGTCCAGCTGGTCAGCTAAAGGCTATCACATGAAGAGGAAGAGACCTGGTCAGTTGTCCTTATCAACTCAGACCATTAAACCCTGTATGGACAAGTTCAACAGAAACACCTGGGTTAAAGTCCCAGAAGTGACAGTGCCCTAGTACCTCCATGTCCTAAGTGATGACAGATAGTGCTTCTCTCTTAAAGCCAAAAGTGGGGAGGGAAGCTGATAGAAATGGACAGGAAAGGCACTTCCTCACCACAATAGGGACCTGGACCGTGAGAACACTAAACACAGTCAGGGGAAACGACTTGCTCATGCATGAGCTCAGTCTCTTCAGATGGGATGTCATTGGATTGGCAGAAATGCATTGAACAGGAACACAAGAACTTGTAGTAAATAGATGCAAGATTATAAACTCGGGTGGAGAGGGAAAACACGCAGCAGGTGTAGCTTTAGTGCTATGCAGTGTGGCCCAAAAATGCATGTTCGGGTACAGACCTGTAAATGACTGAATTATATCAACCAGATTTCAGATAACGACACATCCATCGTTACCATACAGGTTTATGTGCCAACAGCGGAAGCAGAAGAGGATGTCATCAGCAGTTTCTACACAGAACTACAGAATGAAGTCAGCAGGGCACGTAAGAATGACATACTAATTGTTATGGGTGACTTCAATGCCAGAGTGGGATCCAGAGAAAGAATGGACTATAGTGTCATGGGAACATATGGATTTGGACAAAGGAATGATAGAGGGGAACAGCTGCTTGACCTCTGCTATCCAAATGATTTGTACAGATCCAGCACAAAATTCAAGCCCGCCAAACCATCAAGATGCTGGATGTGGAAACCCCCTGACAAATGCACATACAGCCAAATTGACTACATTCTGGTCAGCACGAAACTCTTATCTAGCATCCAAAACAGTCAATCATTTCCTAGTGCTGACTTAGGGTCAGATCACCAACTTGTTATGGCCAACTTTCAACTGAAACTTAGGAGAGCACGCCAGACAAGAATGGAAGATCAATCGTAAACAACTGATGAACCCAGCTGTATGAAAAGAGTATAAAGGAACCATTTTAAAAAAAAAAACGATGAGGGAAATCACTAAACAACCCTTTACAAATATAAAAAGTCAATGGGAGAAAATCAAAAGATCTGTATAGGAGGCTTCCAAGGAGATGCTTGGTTATCCAAAATGGGTGCCACCAGTAGAATGGCTTGCTACAGAGATGATCAACCTGGCGGAAGAAAGATGGAAGCTAACGAGCAAACAAAGGAGGCAATCTGCAGGCAGCAAAACACCACAACTCTCTGAGCAGGAAGGTGAAAGAAAATCAAAGAAGGATAGAGAGCTGTACATACAAGGTATATGCAGAAAGGTTGAGACTCCATAATAAAACATATCTTGTCCACAAAGCTATCAGACGGATAACTGCCAGATATTCTCCTCAGATTCAGGTAATTAAACACGGGCAAGGTCATTTATTAACAGAACCAGGAGAAGTAAAGCAAAGACGGAAGTAATATTTGACACCCTTTACAATGACCCTAATGTTGTCAACGTAGACTACAATGAGAAACACTAAAGAGAAACACTTCGGCAACCACTCAAATACCAGAGACGATGAGGATATACTAAATATTGACAGGGGTAAGATAGAGGAAGCTATCAAGAAAGCTTGATACACGGGAAGGCCCTAGGAGGGGATGACATCATAGTGGAGGAGCTGGAGGCGGCTACAGTAGGCTCAGGGGCTGAGGCACTTCTCAGACTCTTCAGAGAGATAAGGAAACATGAAGTGATTCCCACGGAATGGAAGCACTCACTCAGTCCTGATTCCCATACACAAGAAGCACAAGCTGGACTGCTCCAATTACAGGGGCATTAGTTTGTTGTGCCATAGCAGTAGATTTTCTCCTCCATTATCCTGCAAAGGATCAAGGGCAGAATGGAGGAAATTCTAACAGAGGCTCACTGCAGATTCAAAGCTAACACAATTGATCAGATTTTCACTTTGAGGCAACTGGCAAAAAAATATGAAGAATTTGGAAAAGACTTATATGTCTGCGACATCAACCTCAGCAAGGCATTCGATAGCATTTGGAGGAAAGGACTTTGGGAAAAAATGAGGTTCTATAGGTACCTAGAGAAAATAATAAGGATACTAGAAAATGCCTATAAAGATACCTTTGCATCAGTCAAAGTCTGTGGAGAACTAAGTGATCAGTTTAAGACAATCGTAGGAGTGTTGCAGGGATGCATCCTCTCACCACTACTCTTTAATATATTCCTGGAATTAATAATAGCAACAGCCCTGGAGGATGAGGAGATAGGCGTGCAGATAGGTGGTGTGTGAATCAATAACTTGCGTGTCGCCGATGATACAGCACTACTTGCTGAAAGTCCAAATGAGCTGCAGGCCATGGTAAACAGAGTCAAGTGAAAACCTTGGTATGAAAATAAACATCGAGAAGACAGAGATACAACACATAGGAAGGGCACACAAGGATTTTACCATTGTAATAAAGAATCAGAACCTCAAGCAAACAGTCAACTTTGTCTATCTGGGAGGAAACCTCAGTTCAAAAAAGGGAACTATTTCAGACGTCAAGAGGTGGATAAAGATAGGCAGAGCTGCATTCCAGGCACTAGGAAAGGTTTGGTCAGCAAGAGACATAATGGTAACAACACAATTACAAGTATATGAGACACTTGTCTTGAGCTGCCTTCTTTACAATTCCGAAACCTTAACAATGAAACGCTCCTCAGAACAGGGGCTGAATGTGTTTGAGACGGCATGTCTCAGGAGGATTCTAGGAGTCACATGAAGAGATAGGCTGTGCAAAGATGACATCGAGAAACATCTCCATCTACAGAAGGAAGTAAACTACAGGATATGGCAATGGTGCTTGAGATACTTCAGCCGTGTTGTGAGAATAAATAATGGCAGATACCTGAGGATAGCACTATTTGGAGGAGTGCATGGGTTAAGGCGAAGAGGACGGCCCAAAAATTGCTGGATAGAGAGTATAAAGGAAGAATATGGAACCTTCGGTATGACAATAACACAGGCATCCAGGACTGCTCAGGATAGGAACAACAGAAAAACCACCATAATGGGCTTTCCATGCATGCTTAAGTATTGCTGGGGCTATGATGATGATGATGATGATGATGATGATGATGATGATGATGATGATGATGATGATGATGATGATGATGATGGCGGCAATGATGATGATGATGATAAACACACACACATACATATACATATATGTGTATATGAAAGAAATCTAAATGGAATCACCAAATAATGGAGGAGACAGTGCCCAACAAGGCATCTTTTGTAAAACCAGTGCCAGGAATAGGTTACATCTTATTGAGTTGTTGGCCAAATGGACTTCATGGAAAACCCCAAACATCTCAGGCTATTGATAGCTCTCCACAAATTGATGATAAAGCCCTAATGTTGCAGACAGCACTTCCATTCCCATTGAACACAGAGAAATCGAGCTGGTGCCTAACTAGGGACTTTAACCCCTTCTTACTAGTGTTAATGGTACTAGAAGATACTCTGCATGCTACCAAAGAAGAAAATTAACCACCAACCCAGCTACAAACCCTGCAGTCTATGATGGTGACCTGCTTGCAAAATATGCTGGTGCAATAGTAGCACAAATGTTGTGGGAGTAACCAACCACTCTCTGGTTGGATTTAAGATCCATTCTATGAGATGGAACCCATGCCTGACATAGCTCAGGTAGTCAAAAACCTTAGACTAGATAGGCCATAGGCATAGTAGAAAACCACATGATATTGTTCTGCTAAAGGAACATAGCAATATAATGACTCCTAAAAGTATTCTGCTATACCTATAGATCAGCATCTTGCTCAACCATTATCAGAGATGCTTATAGATGGGAACTAACACAGAGACCCAAAACTGAACAATGGGAATAAAGAGATGGTGGAGCTCTCAATTTTAAATGGGATATCTTTATCAAACCCTTACTCTCATGGCTCAGTAAGAGTCAGAGGGGATAGATGACTCCAAGTAAATAGTGTCTTCCAGACACAACAGGAGTGATAGACATTTGAACTCCCAGAGACTATGGCTATATGCCCAGGGTCTGCACAGGTTCAAGCCAGACAGAGCCCCTGCACTGAGAGGGGGACTACAAGCTCCCATCCCTAACCAAAAAGCTGTATCCAATTGATACTCACTTACAAAGGAAAACTTTGTTTTCTCTAATGGAGTTTCACTGGGTGTAATAACCACACTTAAGGGTAAGCCCAATGCCCAGCAAGAGATGATCAACACAAAATGAACTCAATACTATTTTTGGAGATATTTCTTGTCTCTTATTACTTTGTTTTGGGCATTTATTGTCTTACTGGTCTTTTGTTTGTATGTTAAGCTTTCTGATTTTATTTTTTATGGGTTTTGTATTTTTGTGTGTGTTTCTTGTGCATAAATATGTTGCCTTCCCTAAATTATTCTGAGCTTTTATTTACTCTCAACCCGTAAAATCTAAATCACAAG
Source organism: Ondatra zibethicus (assembly GCA_004026605.1). Classification (NCBI taxonomy): domain Eukaryota; kingdom Metazoa; phylum Chordata; class Mammalia; order Rodentia; family Cricetidae; genus Ondatra; species Ondatra zibethicus. The sequence continues at coordinate 36,809 of PVIU01011178.1, forward strand.
ATAGGTTCAACCCATTCAAATTCCAATACTTCTGTAAGTCTGTTTAGGCCACACTGCTCACTCGTAGAGACTCTAATGCTAGTTTCAGCACTGGATCCTCCCTCGCCATTTAGTCTTCCCCTTGGGATTTCACCCACCGCAGACTTGCAAGCGCTATAGGTGCCATGCCTGTCGTTGCTCTCTCTAGACCTGCTCTGGACTTGGCTGAGTACTAAAGGAGAAAGCATAAACACGTAGTAAGGATGCAAAGGCATCCTGAAAGCATCTGCCCCACTGGGTAATGAATGCACATGACTTTTAACTGGCACATTTCCCTGAAACTTTGAGCTAAGGTCATACAGAGGTGACCCTTAGCTACTGAAGCTAATTTTAAAAATTAATATTTAATGAGTAACCTTAGTCATATCTCAAATGCATGCTTCTTCAGTTACCTTCAACTTCCTGGCAGTACGTTACAAAATGCATTGACCAGGGGATAATGCAGTCACCAGGCCCAACCGAGGTAGTGATGGAGGGAATAGTAGTAGTTGCGTTGCTGATTTGAGAGTAAACCTTGCCTACTCACTTTACCTGTGGAGAGAGGCTGTGGGTTCTGTGGTGACTGAGAAAGGCAACTAGATACTAAGTGGTTTGTCAGTGTAGGTTTTGTTCTTTCCTCGGCAAAGACATATTTCTGGTGGACATAGGGCTTTGAGTCACTGAAATGGATAGGTTAGGGTAAAGCAAGGAAATCACCTCTATTCTTTTCCAAAGTCACTGAGAAATACGTCTCAAGTGGGAAAGAAAATAGCTGATATTTGTATTTATTTGTGTTTGTATTTACAGTTCTGTGGTGCCCCTGACAGTATGCAAACCACTTCTATATTCTCTACACACCTACAGAACACGTATTTGTAGTGGATACTAAGAGCCTAGGTCAAAGTCAGTGCACCCCAAAGACTGGGAACACAGACTACTGGAATCTCAAAGGTGGACCCCTCCCTAGAGACTGCCTTTAGCTACAGGGAACTTCATCATTCAATGTTACCCACTCCTGGGGAACAGTACACAGCCGACTACTTTTTTTAAATATTTTTATGGTTTATCTAATTTATTTTATGTGCATTGGTGTGAAGGTGTCAGATCCCCTGCAACTGGATCTTCAGACAGTTGTGAGCTGCCATGTGGGTGCTGGGAATTGAACCCGGGTCCTCTGGAAGAGCAGTCAGTGCTCTTAACCACTGAGCCATCTCTCCAGCCCCCACAGCCGACTATTGATTGGGATGAGTTCACAGTCTCAGCCCTTCTTTTCCCAAAAGAGACATTGCTAATGGGCCATCTCAGCTTCAGGCTTCCCATCCAAGCTCCAAAAGACTGTATTACAGCCACACTGCAGGTCAGGTTACCCCTCTATCTAATCCTGAAAATCTTATTTTCCTTGCAAGCACAGCTTCCCAGCAAGCTTCAGCTTGTAACCCATCTCAAAGTTTGTTTCTAAGGATCCAATTTAAAGTGGTTCTATCGCCTCTACTATTCAGATGTCAAATAAAGCCCCCAGAGAGTTTTTCCCCAATATCTGGGGTCCCAGAGCTTATAGTGGAGCTCGGATTTGACCTGTTGCTTTCAAAAGTTGATCCCAAATAGTCTTTGGCAATCACATGTCCCATGCCTTTTTTCCATTTTCCAAGTTTCTTAATGTCTACAAGGCATCCTGATGCTCAGATCTGAGAATTCTTGCGTTACAATAGTTTTTTTGCCTTTCTTGCAGAAGTCATAAATTTCTTGTAATAGTAATTTCTTGTGATTTGTAACAACATGAATCTGTCCCTAAAAGAAGCCTATTCTATGGAAATGGATGCAATTGTTTCTGTCCCCCACTTTGAGCTCTTGCCTGAGAACCTGCTTGCAATCCCCGTAGCAGCTACAACTTCCTTCCATGTGTTTGCTTAGCACATAGTGATACATGTTTTACCGCTTTTTCAGAGGGACCTAAGAAAACATGTGTGTCATCCACCATAGTAAACTGTCTCTGGGTAACAAAGGCAGACTAAGGTTGGGGAGCAGACATAAAACAGAAGAGGGCAGAATGGAGAGTGATGTCTAGTCCCAGATTATATGAACACGGTCCATTCAAGTCTGAGCCATGCAGATCAGAACTAGTGGTGTCTGGGGAGCCACAGGCATATCAAGGGAGAATGGCGTCTCCAGGCTTTGATTTATTAGACTGATCTCATGGATCTATAATAGACAAATCTCACCTTCACATAGGATCAGAAATTTCATTGATATACTTTTTATGGCTACCTTCGTGAACCAATATGTCAGAACACGGAAAAAAGAGGTGCCTGAGTGGCCTTACCTCCATTTTAAAATCTACTGATTATTTTTCATTTATTCTTATTTTTAAATTACAGAAAGAGTAAATCAATGGCAAATTTTCAGACACCACAGAAGGAAAGGAAATGATAAGACAGTTAAATTGTTACTTGTAGTCCTGTCTCAGTACCTCCTCTCTGTGGTGTTATCACCATTTAAGTATTTGGAGCATGTCCTTATAGAATTGTCTCCACATGTATAGTTACACACTCATATGTATAAGCACACTCACACACACAAGCATTCCTATGCCCACAAGCACACTCATACACACACCTCATGCACGCAAGCACATTCATGAACAGAAGCATGTTTTCAGACATGTGTACACTCACACACTCATACACGCACACTCAAGACACAAACAAACAGTCCTACGCATATGCACACACACAACCGCACTCACATGTACAAGCACACTCACATACAAATGCCACACTCGTACACACATGCATACTCAGATGTGTGCACTCATATACACACACGTGGACATAGTTGTGACGTAGTGTGATTGTGTTATACAGGCTGCTCAGCACCTTCTATTGTGTAAAGTAGTACATCGTAGATTGGTTTCTCATCTAATATGTACAACCCAAAGCTACCATGTAATTGCCATACACTATAATGAACTACACAACAAACAGCTTCAAGAGCTTTATATCTATTAACATACCCCCTCCTTGTGCTTGGCTAATAGATCAGAAATCTGGGTCCCTGGATGTGCTACTAGCGCTGCTCAATGACACACAAGGAGTGACAGTGCTGGGAGCTGAACTTGAGAAATCTAAAGATTCTTCTCCTGCACTGAGGAGCATTGCTGTAACCAGTTATAGCTGGGAGCTGGAGAGCTCCTAAGACAGTGTAACACCAGTCTACAAGGTCTGTCTCCAGTTCCTGAGATCTCCAGAGGTGGATTTCGACAAACTGTTCTGGATGGCTTCAGAGATTGACCTAACTGGGGTAAAAGGGAATGAAGAAAGGACAGACACTTATACAGAAAAGCTGGGATCTTATGGGCTGTGCTTGCATTGAGGGAGGGCACTGACTGTAGCCCTGAACCTCAGTGTGCTTATTATACATCTGAACGGAGGAGTTGGGCTTATACTATGTAACTGAAACAAGAAACAGGCTTAGTCTGTCTGTGCTCTCAGTAGCTGACAGTGCTCTCCATAGGAATACTCTGCAGTATGGCTTTTCCGAAAGTGACTCTTAGTAGCCCTCATTGTTTACTCTGGGGGGAGGAGCCTAGTGAATCTGGTCAGATTTAGGGACTTCCTGAAACTGTTTTTATTTGTTTACCTTCTGTTTTAAGGAGCTTCCCTGCAGGATGGATCTTGGAGGAAACTACTATATAAGAGGGACCGTGCTGTGGAGGCAGGGAAGGAGCTCTAGAGAAGGGAATAATATGACAAAGGTGCTATGAAGGGACAATGAGGAGGGACTTTATACAGGGAAGGGAAAGAAGGACACTACTTAGGAAGAAGGAGGGACAAAGAACATTAAGGATGATTGAACACACCACAGGAAAACATTATTTTATGTTTACTTTAAAATGCATACACAATATTTTATTAATGAACACCCCAGTACCAAGCATGAGAAACTTCACTGTGAGTTGTTGGTCAGGGGAGTCCAAAAAACTCTCAAAAGTCTGTTGCCATTGCCTTTGGTTGCCTCCAAGATCTTGAAGATAAGACTCTATTGCTGAAGACATCATTTAATTTGGACACAGGACATGGAAGCATTAAGTGACAGAAGCCTGCCCTATTGTCTGCGAGGTCCTTGGCCCAGGAAGAGTTCCTGCTCCTGCACTGAGGAGACCCATCCAGAGAGGTAAGTGTGAGCCCGCCTGACCCGATGGTCCAGGAACGGAGTACAGGGCCCCTCCAGATCCTGCTGCAGGGGCTTCTTTGTTCCACACGACCCTGCTTCCCCCAAGCCTGCCCTATTGTCAGCGAGGTCCTTGGCCCAGGAAGAGTTCCTGCTCTTGCACTGAGGAGACCCATCCAGAGGGGTAAGTGTGTGCCTGCCCGGCTGGATGGTCCCAGGAATGGAGTACAGGCCCCCTCCATTTCCCTAAATGTTTCTGGCCTTCAGCAGGGTGTCGCCCTGGCTACTAGCTTTCTCTAATTACCCCATCCCATCCCATCTCACCCCAAGCACTCCTTTCCATCTGCGAGGTCCTTAGATCCACCAGCACAGCCAGCTCCAGTGCTGAGGGGTCCTAAGAGAGGGCAGAACAAGAAAATCCCCCCAAGTACACAGTCAGTCACAGCAAAGATTGAACCAAGATGCCAAGAAATAAAGAAAGAAATTAAAGAAAAAAAAAAGAAGCAGACTCACCCAGGAGGAGTAGAAGACTGGAAATAATCAAACTGAGGGCTGAAATCAACAAAATAGAAACACAGAAAACAATCCAAAATAATCAATGAAACAAAGAGCTGGTTCTTTGAGAAAATCAACAAGACTGACAAACCCCTACCCAATATAATCAAAAGGCAGAGAGAGAACACACAGATTAACAAGATCAGAAATGAAAAGAGGGACATAACCACAGACACTAAGGAAATTCAGAAAATCATTAGGTCTTACTACAAAATCCTGTATGCCACAAAATGGAAAATGTAAAAGAAATGGACATTTTTTTTAGGTAAGTACCATATACCAAAATTAAATCAAGACCAGGTGAACAATTTACATAGACCTATAAATCATGAGGAAATAGAAGCTGTCATAATAGAAACAGAAGAGTCATTGCTAAATTCTTTTTATGAAGCTACAGTTACCCTGATACCAAAACCACACAAAGACTCAACCAAGAAAGAGAATTTCAGACCAATCTCACTCATGAACATGGATGCAAAAATTCTCAATAAAATACTGGCAAACCGAATCCGAGAACACATCAAAAAAATTATCCTTTATGATCAAGTAGGCTTCATCCCAGAGATGCAGAGCTGGTTCAACATACAAAAATCCATCATATAATCCATCATATAAATAAACTGAAAGAAAAAAAACCATATGATCATTTCATTAGATGCTGAAAAGCATTTGACAAAATTCAACACCCCTTTATGATGAAGGTCTTGGAAAGATTAGGGACACAAGGTTCATACGTAAATATAATAAAAGCAATATACAGCAAGGCCACAGCTAACATCAAATTAAATGGAGAGAAACTTAAAGCCATTCCACTAAAATCAGGAACAAAACAAGGCTGTCCACTTTCTCCATACCTCTTCAATATAGTGCTTGAAGTTCTAGCAATAAGACAACATAAGGAGATCAAGGGGATCCGAATTGGAAAGGAAGAAGTCAAACTTTTGTTATTTGCAGATGATATGATAGTGTATATAAGTGACCCCAAAAACTCTACCAAAGAATCCTACAGCTGATAAACACCTTCAGCAATGTGGCAGGATACAAGATCAACTCAAGAAAAAATCAGTAGCCCTCCTATACACAAAGAATAAAGAAGCAGAGAGGGAAATCAGAGAAACATCACCTTTCACGATAGCCACAAATAGCATAAAGTATCTTGGGGTAACACTAACCAAGGAAGTGAAAGATCTATTTGACAAGAACTTTAAGTCTTTGAAGAAAGAAATTGAAGAGAATACCAGAAAATGGAAGGATCTCCAATGCTCTTGGATTGGTAGGATCAACTTAGTAAAAATGGCAATTCTACCAAAGGCAATCTATAGATTCAATGCAATCCCCATCAAAATCCCAACACAATTCTTCACAGACCTTGAGAGAACAATAATCAACTTTATATGGAAAAACCCAGGATAGCCAAAACAATCCTATACAATAACGGAACTCCCAGAGGCATTACCATCTCTGACTTCAAACTCTATTACAAAGCTACAGTAATGAAAACATCTTGGTATTGGCATAAAAACAGAGACATTGACCAATGGTATTGAATCGAAGACCTGGATATTAACCCACAAACCTATGAACACCTGATTTTCGACAAAGGAGCTAAAATTATTCAATGGAAGAAAGAAAGCATCTTTAACAAATGGTGCTGGCATAACTGGATGTCAACCTATAGAAGAATGAAAATAGATCCAGATCTATCATCATGCACAAAACTCAAGTCCAAATGGATTAAAGACCTCAATATAAATCTGACCACATTGAACCTGATAGAAGAGAAAGTGGGAAGTAGTCTGTAACACATGGGCACAGGAGACCACTTCCTATGTATAACCCCAGTAGCACAGACAATAAGAGCAACAATGAATAAATGGGACCTCCTGAAACTGAGAAGCTTCTGTAAAGCAAAGGACACTGTCATTAAGACAAAAAAGGCAACCTACTGAATGGGAGAAGATCATTACCAACCCCGCATTAGACAAAGGCCTGATCTCTAAAATATATAAAGAACTCAAGAAATTAGACATTAAAATTCTGAATAACCCAATTAAAAATGATGGGATACTGAACTGAAGAGAGAATTCTCAACAGAAGAAGTTCAAATGGCCAAAAGATACTTACGGTCATGTTCAACTTCCTTAGCAATCAGGGAAATGCAAATCTAAACAACTTTGAGATATCATCTTACACCTGTCAGAATGGCTAAAATCAAAAACACCAATGATAACCTATGCTGGAGAGAATGTGGAGTAAGGGGAACTCTCATCCATTGCTGGTGGGAATGCAAACTTGTGCAACCACTTTGGAAATCAGTGTGGCTATTTCTCAGGAAACTGGGAGTCAACCTACCTCAGGATCCAGCAATTCCACTCTTGGGAATATACCCAAGAGATGCCCAATCATACAACAAAAGCATTTGTTCAGCTATGTTCATAGCAGCACTATTTGTAATAGCCAGAACCTGGAAACAACCTAGATGCCCCTCAACGGAAGAATGGATAAAGAAAGTGTGGCACATATACACATTAGAGTCTACTCAGCAGTAAAAATCAATGACATCTTGAGTTTTGCATGCAAATGGATGGAAATAGAAAACACTATCCTGAATGAGATAACCCAGACCCAAAAAGATGAATATGGTATATACTCACTCATTAGTGGATTCTAGCCATAAACAAAGGACATTGAGCCTATAGTTCATGATCCTAGAGAAGCTAAATAATAAGGTGAACCCAAAGAAAAACATAAATAGATCCTCCTGGAAATTGGAAGCAGACAAGATCGCCGGGCAAAAGTTGGGAGCATGGGGGTGGGAGTAGGGTAGGGGTAAGGGGAGAGGGGGAGAGAGAAAGGAGAAGGAGAGGATTGGGGAGAGCTTGGGGGAGTGGGATGGTTGAGATGGAGGAAGGGTGGATATGGGAGCAGGGAAGAAGTTATCTTAATTAAGGGAGCCATTTTAGGGTTGGCAAGAGACTTGGCTCTAGAGGGGTTCCCAGGTGTTCAAGGGGATGCCCCCAGCTAGGTCCTTGAGCAGTAGAGGAAAGGGTGCATGAACTGGCCTTGTCCCATAGCCACACTAAAGGATATCTTGAATATCACCATAGAACCTTCGTCTGGTAATAGATGGAGATAGAGACAGAGACCCACATTGGAGCACTGGACTGAGCTCCCAAGGTCCAGTTGAAGAGCAGAAAGAGGGAGAAGATGAGCAAGGAAGTCAGGATCACGAGGGGTTCTTCCACCCACTGAGACGGTGTGACTGATCTAATGTGGGCTCGCCAAGACCAGCTGGACTGGGACTGAACGAGCATGTGATCAAACCGGACTCTCTGAATGGGGCTGACAATGGGGGCTGGCTGAGAAGCCAAATGATAATGGCACTGGGATTTGATTCTACTGTATGTAATGGCTTTTTGGGACCCTAGTCTGTTTGAATGCACACCTTCCTAGGTCTAGATGGAAGCAGGAGGGCCCTGGACTTCCCACAGGGCAAGGTACCCTGCCCTCTCTTATGAATGGAGGGGGAGAGGGGAGGGTGAGTGGGGAAGTGGGAGAGAAATGGGAGGAGGGGAGGAGGTGGAAATTTTGAATGGTATTATTTATAAAGCAAAAAAAATAGTTTAAAAAAGAGAGAAAAAAGAATTAAGTGACAACTGATCTGGAAGCCTGCTCCCTGAGGACTAGAACTCATAGTACCCAAAAGTGTTTCGCAAACTGTCAAGGAGAAAACACAATCAAAGCCCTAAGCAGCTGAAAAGTCTATGAGCAGCAACAGTGACCAGCATGATAAGACATCCAAAGATGCAGTCACAGCATTTATATCTCGGGGATAAGCAGTCGTGGCATCTACATCTCAGGCGTAACATCCAAAGATGCAGTCACGGCATTTACATCTCAGGGATAGCATCCAAAGATGCAGTCATGGCATTCACATCTCGGGGGTAATATCCAAAGATGCAGTCATGGCATCTGCATCTCAGTGGTAACCAACACCCACCTAACTGCACTTAAAACCCATTCCATGGGGAATTCATATCTGATACTGTAAACCCAGTCAAGTACCAATGGTTGGTGAGGTCATGGACTCTAAAGGAGAACGTCCTACTGTCATTTTTCTAAGCCAGCATAATTCCCAGTGGCATTCTAAACATCTATCCTTATATCCATGCAGAAGCATAGCTTTCACCCACTCTAAGAAGCTTCTTTTTACACCACACTGAGAGCATCGCAGAAAACCACAACTGGTCAAAATGAGGAAAGCAGCTGGCACATGGTGACTAAGCCCCCGCATGCCTCACAACACAACCTCTACACCTGAGGCTCCGGGAGAACTGAAGAGCAGGGGCTGGAAAGACAGAGGGAGAGGAGCAAGATTTCTGTCACAAGACAGTGTCTTCTATACATGACAGGGAGCTGCACTCGTGAAATCTTAACAATAGCCTCACCCCTTTATGAAGAGCTAAAGCGGTTAATAACTGCTAAAAAAAAAAATGGGACAATCAGTCTTCTCCAAGGATGAGTGTCCTGATAAGTTATCCAATCCCTAAACACACATACATCTAAACAACACTAAATGAACCCAGCATATTTCACACATACATGCATATATGACTATATATTGCATATTTCACACACACATGCATATATGAATCCTCTGCCCCATTTAACCAATCCAGATTCATTATTCTCCTTTCCCCCTTTATATCACCACCTAGTTAGATCAGTTGATTGGATAATAGTGCTAGTAATGCTGAGGTTGTGGGTTTGATCTCTGTATGTGTCATAAAGATCACCTCTTTCCATCTTATTATCACATTATTACTATAATTATATACATCATTGTTACATATATATGAAATTATAGTAATTAAAGAGGATATAGTAATTAAAGTAGTCAAAGGTGGACATGGGAAAAGTTGGTGAGGATAGATAATGATATAAATATGGTGTAAATACAGTGTTCATCTGATATTCTTAAAAAATAATGAAATAAACGTGTTATAGTCTTTTAATTACAAACGCAGTAGCCCTTCAACAAAAATGATGGAGGATGGATGATAGATTCCTAGATGCAGGGATGCAGGGATGAACAACTGACAAGATGAATGATGAGAAGGTGAGCTACATGGCCCATACATCAAATTCATGACCCCTGAAATTATTGCCTTCCTAAAATGTGTGTGTGTCTCTGTGTGTGTATGTGTGTGTGTTTAAATGAAGTTATCCTATAATATGGCAACCATATCACTGCTAGGCACCACAGACCAGGAGTGGGTTATCTCCTTTGGACTTGTTGACCACTGAGGTTCCATAGACCCCAAAACATTACAGGCCATTGCCAACGCTACTGGTTACCTTTCAGAACTCAATGGCAAGACTCTATTGCTGAAGATGCTATGTATTTGAGTCACAGAACATGGAGAAATCAAGCTGGATCTCACATAGAAGCTTCATCCCTTCTGGAGAGTTTTCATAGTGCTGGAAGATGCTATGCACGTTATTAAGGGAAAAAGTAATCATCCCTTTTGTGAACTCTAGGAACTACAATAGCAACCAGGCTGGAAAGATATGCCCACTGATTCAACAGTGACACATACATTATGGAAGTAGCCAACCCCTCTGATTGAACTTAAGAGCACTAAATGAAATGGAAACTCTGCTTGGATATAGGTATCAGGCCAAGAACTGAACATGTAAGTAAACTAGACAGGTTCATAGGCCCTAGTGGGAAATTTACTACTATTACTTTGCTGAAGGGGCATAGTACTAAAGCAAATCCTAATGAATTAACATTATACCACAGATAGTATAGCTCTTCAACCTCAGCAGAGAAGCTACTTCTTGCAATCGTGTCTTTCTTTAGTAGGTTGCATTTAGCAGAGATAAATGAGACATTTATAGCATGCCTCTTCCTCCTAAGGCTCAGGGATCATATCAGAAGAGAGCAGAGAAAAAATAGTAAGAGACGGAGGTGGTGGATGCCTATAGTAAAAGGTATGGTTTGGACATAGCAGGGTAGTTGCATACACGAACTCACAGAGGTTGTGACACAATGCGCAGGCCTGCTCAAGCTCAAGCCAGACCAGATCCCATCATTGAGAAGTCAGATGGGCAGGAGGTCCCCACCACTAAGTGAGGAGTTAGTGATCACTGATAACTGCGGGCAGAGGGAGACAGACCTTTCTTTAAGTGTGTGGCCCCCAGAAAGGTGACCACACTGTAGCTTGGCAGTCACACACCCAAGAGTTTGTAGGCAGTACTAATTTTTTTTTTAAATGAGGACACAAAGTTTGGTGAGAATGGAATGGAAGGTGGATCTGGAAGAAACTGGAGAGGGTCCATGTGATCAAAATACAATATATAAAATTCTCGAAAATAATAAAAAAATATTTTTAAAAATTAGAATATAGAAGAAAACAAAATTAGAGCCACCTTAAAAAAAAAACAGAGAGGTTATAAAAGCCAAAGAAACTGCCTTGCGTCCCCTAAATGACAGCTGGCCCTCGTTATTAGGTCCACGGCTCTCCCTCAGTTCTGCAGCAACAACCTTCCTGACTTCTGTGTCTGATGGGCACCATACAGGCTTTTTGACTCCTGAGCCCTGCAATCCAAAGGTCACGTTTCTGCCAGTCACATTTCAGACCTTCACCTTCCTGCCTACATGCCTCCTTTCTGGTTCTCTTTTACCTCTTAGTTTTCCTTTATTAATTTTGCAATCTTTTCCTTCTTAATTAAAAACATTTATTCATTATAACCAGTGGAATAATGTAAAAAATGTGCAAAAATAATACTTCTGAGTTTCCTCTCCCGTCCCTCCCTCTCTGATGGAACCACCGTCAACTACAACTACCTGGAGTGTGCTTCTACCTCTTACCAATATTCAAAGAAACATTTTACAAACATACAATCCCATATGGAAAGGCCGTTTTGGCAATTTGTGCTTACAAAAATGGGGTTGTATTATACACTCCTTCCTATGGCTAAGTAGTCTTACCTCATATGAGTATAGCCTGGCTTGCTCATGTAAAATCAATGAGTACAGTGTCTTCCATGGGGCACACAGAGGGCTGCCTCCTCTGAAGAACCTTCAAGCTGGTTCCGTTTCCCCACCACCAAAGAAATGTTCATCGCAAACATCCTTAAAGTTTATCTTTTTCAAAGAGAGATGCTTTTGTTTACATAAACTGAATCATAAAGCAGGGTTGCTAGGCAAAACGTCTGTGTGGCTTATTTTTAACAGCTACTTAAATGCTCCCAGTATTATTTGTTGCATTTTATCTTCATGCTAGCAATATATGGATGTATTTCTTTCCTAACATTTTGTCAGCTTGAGGTGGCTTCTGTCTCCTGTTCTCTTTCCAGTTAGACACTGGTTTCTCACCCAGATGCAATGTGCTGCTTTCTGAGCATCCTTGAACCCATCAGCCATGTGGATGACAGCTTGGGGGACCAGCCCGGAGACGTCACCCCAGTTCTGCTGTGTTATTATCTGTTTTATGTAAAATCTTGGCATATTAGGAGCACTGACATTTTTTTTCCTTACTTGGGTGTTGCGAAACTATCCCCAGTTTGACTCTGACTTCTTGGGTTTGTTTTGTTTTGTTTTGCTGTTTTGATATTTTTTAATTTTTTTTTTTGAGACAAGGCCTTACTGTGTAGTTCTTGGCTAGCCTGGAACTCACGGTATAGACCAGGTTGGCCTCAAATTTACAGAGATCTACTTGCCTCTGCCTCCTGGTGCTGGGGTTAAAGCCGTGTGCCACCACACTTGGCTTTTTCATTTGTTTTTTTATTTATTTATTTATTTATTTTTCCATACATTGTTTTGTTTTATTTTTTCCATTCAAGAACATAATTAAAGAAATAAAATTTTTTTTTCCTTTCTTCCCCTTCTCCCGGTCCCCTCCCACTACCCCCACACCCCTCCTCCCTCCCCCTTCTTCCTTGAAAGAGGGCATGGTGCCCTGCCCTGTTGGAAGTCCAAGGCCCACCCCCATCCCTTTCATTTGTTTTTAAGAGAACAGATTAACTTTCCAGAAATAGAGGGCCAAGCAAACAGAAAGCAAAGTTTCCTGATTTAGGACGGGTCTTCCTGCTTCATACCATCTGATCAAGACAATCTCTTACAAGAGTGCCCAGTGGTTTGTGTTTCAGTTGATTCCAGATGCAACCATCATGCCAACCTACAGTATTTTGTTGTAACACACACACACACACACACACACACAAAATGCAGCAACAAATTAAAACAAATGCATACTAGTCAGCCCCACCAAGGAAGACAGCATCCACTGGACAAGGTTCTTTGTCCAAAAGAAAATGCAGGATATTATTTCCAGGAAAAAAAAGAGAAAATATGTTTTACTTAAGATGAAAAGGGTTTCCACCTGATTTGGGGAGGTCTTAGCTTTCTCTGTGAAGACAGCGCGCTTTAGAATCATCACCCAGTTTTGTCTGGCCAACAAAGTCAACGTGAATCAATTCCTCTCCTAAATCCTCAAGGCCAGAGAAAGACCCTGAAGTCAAATCTAAAAAAGACACTTTAATACACAGTGGGAGGGCCATGGACAGCTGTAAATCAGGTGGCATTACCACTGCCAAGGAATAGGTGGAATGGATCTGTCCCTCTCATCCCTCCACAAAGAGCAGACATCAAATTGTTCATCACCATGCAGACCTCAGAAGGCTCCAGGGTGCGTCCTGGGTACCAAGTAGCCTGAGACAGGCCTCTCAAAGTACCGAACAAACAAAAGAATCCATGCCAATGAGAGGGCAGGCCCATAAAATCCGAGCTCAAGGAACCAGGCTCTGAAAGCCTAAGGATTCAGTGAGTCTGCCCTGCTTCTGCCTGAATAGTCAATTCACGGAAACCCAAACTACCAGACAGTCCCCTGAAGAAACCTCCAATCCAATCCAAAAGTTTTCAGTGCCTTCTGCTCACCTGGCCCTCAGTATTGCAGAAATGCTAATGACACAGGCTCCAAAGGGTTCACAGACATAAACAAGTAACCCTGGTTTAGCAGGGCCCCTTCCCTGCAGGTTCTGCCTCTTTAAGTCGACCAACCACAGGTTAAAAACATTGAGAGAAAAGGTAAATTCTAAAAAGTCCCAAAATTCAAAACTTGTTACATTTAAAATGCTATGCTGAATGATAACAAATTGAAATAATTTGCAGTTGCACCCTGCTGCAGCCCCCATCACGACAAAGATGCCCGGCGGCTCCCCAGCCTTCTCTGCCTGGTATTGTTCCCCTTGCATCTTGCTCCTGTAATCTGCAGTTCCGCCTTTGGTGGTTGTGTCTGGACTGATTATTTGTAGACTTTTTTCTCCTGTCATTGTTCCCTAAACAATACAGCATAATAACTATTAACATAGCATTTACATTGCATTATGTACCATAGGTGATCCAGCGGTGATTGAAAGCACATGGAGAATATGCCATGAGCTGTAGGAAACTATGCTATTTCGTGTGAAGGGTTTGAACATCTGCAGACTGACACCTGTGGGGATCCTACAGTCAACCACTGCAGCTATCAGGGACACCTGTGGGAGCCCTGTCTGGTCATTCATAAACACGCACTGAGCTGGTTTGTGTAAAACGCTGTATCAAGCTCTTGCTCGTGAGAGCTGCTCTCGTCTCATAGGTTAGTCACTTTTGCCTGTCTGTGAAAAAAATACCTGCAGGAAATAGCTGAAGGGAGGACACGCCTGTCTGAACTCACAGTTTCAGGGAATCGGGGGGTCCATCGTGGCAGGGAAAGCCTGTGAGGTGGTTCCATCCACAGCCTTGGAAGTATGGGGGCACAACTGTTCACAAACCTGGAAGCAGAGCCTGCATCCAGAACCCAGAGCTGGCCCTACAGGCACACCCCTGTGTTCTACTTCCACCCACCGGGTCCCACCTCCCAGAGACCTTCAATGTGGTGCCACCCTCCGGATATGGCACACAAAACATGAACCTATAAGGCACATTGCAGATTCAAACGCCATCAGCTGGGTGGGATTCATGTAGCTATACTTATCTGTCATTTCTCAGGGAGGTCCTAGGCACCTATGGTAATTGCAAGAATGCAGGAGAGCGAGTCCACCTACCAAGGGCATCCCAAACTTCTGTGTACGTCAGCTTCACTCATATCCAATGACCAAAGCACCACCATGAGGCAGAGAATAAACTCCACCCACCATGAGGCCGTGACAGTGAATGTATAATATTACAAAGGAGAGCATGGGGCAGTGGCACAATCAGCCACAGCCTGAATAATGGGATATAGGGAGCCTGCAAAGCTCACAAGCAAAGAGTATTCCACAAGCAGGGGCTAGTAAATGGTAGATAAAAAAAGATGGGCACTGAGCCTACAGAGGTCACCAACAGCTTGCACACACATTATAAAGGCCCCTCTTGTAGTCTCTACTGGGTAAAAGCTTACTCTTGCACAGAATAAGGCTGAGCTATGGATGTACACCAACTGGACAAGAGGACCCCACATGCCCTCTGTGCCTTTTCTCTGTGTTCTGAAGTCATCATCACATCTATGGTGACATAGTGGCCATCTAGAGAGCAATTATAAGCAGCAAACAGGAACAGAAACTAAGTTGAAGGAAATGAAGAATGTGAAAATATGCTTTGCTGCAGTGTGGATGTGTTTTTCTGAACTTTACTGCAAATGAGGTGGACAGAGGAAGAGAGGGCAGAAGACAGAACCTCAGGGTATTTGCACGTGCTTTGCCAACCAGGTCTCCACAGAGCTGACAACTCCCTCCCTGTCTTTCAGTTCCAGTTAGACTACTGCCTCCTCAAACTTACCCAGACACCTCTGCTCATCCCAGGCTTCCCCTACCCAACTCAGGTTGTGCCGTAACACACAGTTATCGTCGTTGAATTTGTTAGTATCGATAGACGGCTCTACCTTTCCTTTTTCTTTACCAAAATTTTCATTATCGGCCCTTCTCACTAGATTCATGTAGCAATGTCTTCAAAAGTGCCTGGAACATGACAAGGGCTCAATATAACTGGGGAGCGGATGGCTGTGAAGAAGGGGAAATAGTGGCGATACTGAAAGAAAAGAAGAAGCAGAAAAACAAGAGAAGTGAGAGAGGTAGCAGAAAGAAACAATACTGGGTCACACTTAAATGGAGAAAAAATATATATATGAATATAAAGTTAAAAAACCCTCAAGGAGAATTGCACTAGGGAATTAATGGGTTAAAAGCAACAGCTGCTGCCTTGAAAGTCCAGATCCGCATAGGGTGACTCAGGGTGACAGTGCTTAATAAGGGTCTTAGGCCTCATTTGCAATCCTTTATCCATCAAACCCTGACCAGGAGGCTTGGGACTGGAAATTGCTGCACAATTTACATTCTTGGTCTGTCCTGGAAGCTGGTTCAGCAATAGCTTAGAATTGGCCCTGCAGGAAGGAGAGGCCAAAGGACAAGCTGTTTCTTGTAAATAAATAATAATAAATTACCATGTTTGAATATTTGCAAGATCCCTCTGTGGTTTGCAGTGACAGTCTGGATTAGGGCTCTTGGTGACACTGCAGGAACCTGGGGCTCCGAGGTCCTGTTTGCCTACACAATCTCACATTTTAGTTCTGGAAAATTACCACCTATGCTCCGACTGCTTTTCTTTCTCCTTCTGAGATTCCTGGTGGAATTCTAGTCCCTAGATTTCTGCCTTTTCTTCTACAGATTTCTTACTCTCAGATATTTTCTGAGAGAGTTCCTCCCATTCATTAGTTTGTTCTTGGGCTCCATTCATTCTGTCATCTGATATCTCCACAGGCAAGATAATGTTCATTTTTAACAATATGTTTCATGCCCCAAATCTCCAAATGGCTCGTATTCCTATTTCATGTCCCTAATAACTTATCTCCTTCAATATATCTATTTACCTGATTTCATTTTTTCCTTTTCACTGATTTTATGTGCATGAGTGAGTGTTTTGTTTGTATGAATGTCTGCATCACATGCCAGCCTAGTGTCCCCCAAAGCCAAAAGAGGATGTGAGATCCTCTGAACCTGGAGATTCAGACAGGTGCTGGGCAAATCCAGTTCCTCTAGAAGGGCAGCCAGTACGCTTAGCTTCTACATCACTTCCCAGCCTCTGATTTTTATTTTAAATTATGTCTAATGTTACATTCATTTCCTGTCATAAAAAAACTTAGGGCCAGGTGGTGGTGGTGCATGCCTTTAATCCCAGCACTTGGGAGGCAGAGGCAGGCAGATCTCAGTGAGTTCAAGGCCAGCCTGGTCTACAAAGCTCGTTCCAGGGCAGGCTCCAAAGCTACAGAGAAACCCTGTCTCGAAAAACAAAATTCAAAAACAAAAGCAAAACTATCAGATGTTTTATATTTCTCCCATAAATTCAACATCTTCTGGAACTGTGTTACACCTTTGCTATGCTTGATAAGGAAGGAGAGCAGACTGAATAGATGACAAATCCCTGGCCCGGCCCTGCTTTATACTGGTGACCTGGGGTATAGGTCAGAGAGCCCAGGATAATCATTCAGACGCACCATTTCCTTGCCATCTCTGTGATACTCTGGTATAATAAGAAATAAGCATGGTGTTAGGTTGGGATTGTTGGGGGTAACATGGAATTAAAAGAAAGCTGGCAGTCATCTCCAGAAGCACAACTGTTTCTTTAATCAGAACAACTGAAGTAACGGCCACAGGAGGCATAGAGACTGTGCATGCATGGAACAGGGTGCATTGGGTTAAACAGGACAGAAACAGGTGAACTTTGGGGATGGAAGAGTGCATCTGCAGGTCAGTTCTCCTGCTGTCTTGAGGTAGCAGGTGCCCACAGGTTTGGTCTGTGGAGTTCCTTAGCTTCCACAGATGTGGAAGTCAAGTCATCTTTCCTTCTGGATCCTTGCAGTGCCCCTGAGGCTGTTAGGACATTAACCCTCACACTGGGTCCTCATCTTCAGTCCCAGGAATAGAACTCTTGACATTGTAGGGCTCTTTGGGAAGGGTGTGAGAACAGAATATTTTCTTATTTATAACAAGCCCTTTTTAATCACAACCGAGTTTGTTATGGAATAAGCCGTGGTTTGTTGCTAACTGTCTGAGGGTCAGAAGATCAGCGGAACTCACCCTTCAACCTCCAGGTCTGTTAGAGAGCTTAGCTTAGAGGTTCAGTTAATTACCAATGACCAATGAGTTGACCAATCAGGTCTACTTAAAAGAACCTCCATAACAGTACCTAAACGATGAGGGTCATAGAGGCTGCGGGTTGATGAGGGCATGGGGATACCCAGGGAGAACACGGGTGTGCGGTCCCCTCTCCCACACCTTGCCCTGCATACCCTTTCCATGTGACTATTCACCTGTGGTACCTGATGAGCATATGTGAAGTGTAATCCTGAGTTTGGCAAGCCACTCTTGCAAGTTTGCCAAACCCAACCAAGTCATCAGGAGAGCCCTCAACTCATACACAGTTAGTCAAAAGTACAATAGGTCCCCAGATGCGGCATAACCCCAGATAAATAATGCAAAATTTGAACATAGAATTGATGTCTAGAGATCTGAAGCATAGGTTGGTGTAACACACACACACACACACACACACACACACACTCACACACACAGAGATGGTTAGAGATTTGGTGAGTGAAAATGGCAGCACCCCCTCCCCCCGCCCTTCCTGAAATGGACCAGATTTAAGACTGCAGATAATCCTGTCCCCTATGGGCTCACTCCCTCTGCAGGGATTAGCTACAGAACAGCCAGTTCACTTAAATTCTTGAAAATCAGCTCCTCACCCCCACTCTGCTCCCTCCAGCCTGTCTCACTGTCAGTCCACGTGCATCACTGGAACTTTCCCACCCTGCAGTAACAGGAAGGACCCATCTTTGAAAGCTTCCACCCTGCCTGTTTACCACCCATGGTGCCTGGATACTCAAGACCTTTCTCCCTCCCGAAGCAAGCCTCAAAGTTTACTTAGAGTCTAGGACTCATGAACCTTTCTCTCCTTTCTGCACCATTTTCAGGGTCACACTGAAGAAGTCAACATCTTTACTAATTTTCTATTTTGATTCATTCTCTATCCTTCATGCATAGGCAACCATGTATGTAAACACACACATGCACAAGTACACTTCTACACAGCATAATATTTGTGGTCCCATGTAACGTATTTGTAAGAGAATTTTCATGAAATTCTGCAACAACGGATATTCATGTTTTAAATTTTGATAGAAATTGCTCAGGTGCCCTTTAAACCAATATATCAAATTTCACTGCCAATCTTGGTACCAATTACCCTGCAAAAACTATACACATGGGCTATTTCCCAGTCTTTTGATGTTTACAACAGGAAAATATCTAGAGAAAATGATATTGTTCTTTCAATTTGCAATATTTCAGTGAAGGGGAAGATTGGGTATCTTTTCATATGCGTATGGTAAAACATCTCATATTTTTTAAAAGAGGACTTGACCAAAATATCCTTCCTCAAAGGAATTTTGTAAGTAATCTGTGGAATATCCAAGTTACAGAAAGAAAAATTAACATTCTTTAATAAGTACAACAAAGCAAGTACCTGTGTTAACTGTGGTTTTAAAATATGAATTAAAATGGACTGGAGAGATGGTTACTCTTCCAAAGGACCCAGGATTCAATACCCAGCACCAACATGGAAGCTCACAACCACTCATAAGTTCAATTTTGGGGTATCTGATGCTTTCTTTTGACCTCCATGGACACCGGATACGCACATGGTACACATAAATACAGGCATCAAAGCACCATTATACATAAAGTAAGATCAATGCATCTAAGCAATGTTTAGTATAAATAAAACAACCAATATGTTGCCATTGTTTTTCGCCTCATATAACTGAGCTGTCACAGGTTTAAAAACTCACATAGTGCCTTAAGTTGGAAAGATCCCCGGCTCTGCTTCTTAGTGTGTCCTGCCCTTCCAGGTCCCGAAAACAAGACTTGGGGCAGTGAGGAAATGGAGAAAAGGACAGACACAAGCACAGGAAAGCTGGGTCAGGCAGGCCATGTGCTCTCTGAGGGAGCAGCAACAAACACACCACAACCCAAAACCTCACCGTGTTCATTATGGGGATTTGAGGGAGAAGAAAGCTTTGCAAGTTTCCTCTTGGTCCAAGGTCTTGATCCTTGGCATGGCCGTGTCAAACAACACATTTCCCCAGGACTTCATCCGTTCTTAGACAGTAACTCAAGGTTTCCTAGGCTCCCCACAGGAATTTGCTCCAAAATTCACACACAAGTGATGGCCTCCATTGTATGCTAGTCCTCCGGGCCCTACCTTTCTTGGGTTTTAATTCCTCAAGCTGTTTTAGAAATGGCTTTAAGAACTGTATTCCTACCAGGTGTCTTCTTCAAACTTCCTCAGAACTTGACCTTCATAGGCCCTGAATTCTCAGTAAAAACAAGGCAGAAGAAGAGAGGAGTTCACAGACATTTGACTCACAAGATGTCACCCAGCATCCTAATTTTGGATCCCCAAAAGCAGCTCCTGAGGACTGTGAAGCAGTGAGATTGTGTGGGAAACAGTTCCCAGAAGCAACAGTCATGGAGCAGTGCCAATAAGGCAGACAAAGTAGCCTTCACTGCCTAATAACAATAGTAACCTATGGAAGAGTGGTCATTGCACACTGGAATATTGTCTCTCTGAGGCACAAGAAGCTGGGATCTTTGAGGACTCTACCTTTCTTAGTCCATTAAGATCACCCAGGAGTTTGTTGACTCAATGCTCTTCCGCAGACTTCCATGACTTCGGAATGCATAGAAGTAGGGGTGTGTGGTGGTCCCTTCAAGTGCATTGTTCCATGAGAACTGTCCCTTCAGCAAAAGCTGAAATAGGAACCAGGCCAAGGTTGTCATCCCTGAAGCATCAGTATTAGAAGAGAGTGATTCTACTGCATCCCCCAAGTCTATTTACACCCAGGAAATACAAGTTTCTTCAGCTCTACTATAGTTTCCATTTCCCAGTATCAATTCTCCTAAGGCTACTGAGAACATATTATCAAATAGAAACATCTCTGTACATTGTGATAGTACAAGAAATATGTATTTGCTCTTTGTCCCAGGTTTCTGGCACATAAGTCCTGAAACCTTTGCAATTTCCTAAATGATAGAGGAAAGGAGAACATCTTCTGTTGGTCATAAGAAGCCTCTTCCGATCATAGCTGTGTTTTTGCTAATGAGGTGGCTTTTGGTAGACTTACATGGTTTCAGAATGGAAACCGACAGCCAGTAAGTAGAGGGTTCGAATTTTCAATCCCACTGTACTGCAACCTTTGACAATACGACAGGAGCTGCACACTTAGTTAACCACCAATATGGATGATTTGACCAACGATGCCTATGTAGAACTCCACAAAACCCTAAACAAAAGAACCCACAGAACTGTATGTTGGTGAATATCCCCATGTTCTAGAAAATTGAGTAAGGACAGACACCAGCTCACTGGGGACCTTACTGGCCCTCACACCCTGCACATCTCATCACCTGGCTGTTCATATGTAGCCAGTCTATAAAACTACTGGTACTAAGTAAATTGTGTCCCTGAGTTCTATGAGATAGAATGGCAAGCTATCAAATCTAAGAGTTTAGACCCAGGACCTTCTGATTTTTAGCTAAGTCATGCAAAAATGCAGGTAACCTAGAATCAGACACTTATGGTGGGCATCTCAAGTTGAGGAGAGGGTCAGTTTTGTGGGACTGAGCCCTTAACCAGCTGGGTTTGATGCTAACTCCTGTATGCTAGTGTCAGAATTTAATTGATTATGGTACATCCTGTAGGTGTCCACAAAGAGCTAGAGAATGGGTTGGCATGGGAAATTCATAAATTCTCTGGGAGATCTAAAAGATACAGATCATAGCAGCAATCATAACAATCTGAGACGTGTCTTTCTTAGGTCTTATTCTGGAAAATTCTCCTTGATGAATGGCTTTTCTTGACCTCAAGTCCTGTTCGAAGGGCACCAGCTGAAGTTCTACCAAAATTACAAGGATATAGCCCACGTGTTTAGAAACCACTTGTGGCTAATGAATGAAGTGGTGGCTAATGAATACAGTTTCAATTGTATTAGTTCTTCCTGTTGCTGTGAAAACACTCCACCCCCACATTCAACTCATGAGAGAATGGATTTGGTTTTGCTGATGGTTCCTGAGGGGAAGGAGCCTGTCATAGTGGGAAGACACAGCATCCAGACCCAGGCACTGCAGCAAGAATCCAAAGCTGGATGCTCACATCTTTAACCACAAGCACAAGCAAGACACCAAAAGGGTGACCGTGAAGTGAGGTGAGGCTATGAGCTCTCAAAGCCTCCCTCTAGCGACCGTACTTCCCACAACAAGGCCGCACCTGCTAAACCTCCCCAAATAACACCCACCAGCTGGGGTGTTCAAGAGCCTACGGGAAACAGCCCCATTAAAACCACCACACTAGCGTTCCAGTTGCCAACAGCATCTGTTTTCAAGAGCTGAACATGGCCATGAGAATCACGGGAAAAAAAAAAAGTTCTTCAATGTACATTGTTGTATTCAAGGGCCTGGCCCAGATTTGCAAGACTCCCCAGCCAGCCCTCTGTGTGTTGAATATTTAGGGCCAGTCATACCCTTTCAAATGCTTCTGTTCCTGGACTATAGATTCCAAGTAATTTGAGGGAAAGATGCAGAGAGAAAGAAGACGACCTGGAGCAGAATTTGTCTCTCTTGTATAACTGAACTGAAAAGCATCACAGGATTCCCTCTACAATCTAGAACTGGATACCTGTGTGGTCCACTGTTATAATTAGAGCCAGATACCTGTGTGGTCCACAGTTATGGTTATAATCGGACACCTGTGTGGTTCACTGTTACAATTCGATCTGAAATATCTACACAGCTCCATGTTGTGAATACGGATTTCCCACCTTGTGACCTCTTTTGAAGCTATGGAGCCTTTAGAAGGTAGGGTCTGGCCGTAGACATAAGCCGTTCTCACTTGCACAGACTGAGTCATTCCAACCTCCATGTTTTGACTACCATAATGGGTTGAGAGCCTCTGAAACCATGAGCCAACATAAATTTTCCCCTTAGTGTTGTTTCTGTCTAATATTTTGGTCCGAATGATGAGAAGAATAGCTAGCACATCCACTTGGTTTGCAAGCTGAAAGAATTATGGCAAGCACAGAAACGTCCACCTAGTTTCTACAGGGGGGAATAGATGTTGAACTTTGCTGCCCTTGGGAACAGATAGGTCTAAAGAAGAAAGGAAGAGAGGCATGAGGAAAGGGAGTAACCGAGTGATGGGTGGAAGGAGAAAGACACGGACAGAGCAGGAAGAACAATGTAAGAGGTGTCCATGTGAACACCCAGTGAAAATAAGCCAAACTCTGCCCCAGTGAACCAGTGTCCTCCTTGTGCGCCTCAGAATGCAGAGGCTTTGGAAGAACTGCCTCCTGGTTGAACAAAGTGGACTGTGGGGAAAAAGGAAATGGTGCCTGCCTAAAACCAACCACTGATCTCTTTCAGGCCTGGATCCTCTGCTATCTGAGATGTCTTCTCTAGATGCTAAAGGGCCTTTTCTGTGTCAGCTGAAGGCTTCCCATACAGAGAGAACATCATGGACATTTGAAATGCCAGGAAGCCAGGAATGAAACCTTGGCAACTGCTCTCCCTTCTCCTCTACATTCATGGAAATAACACCTATTTGCCACTTAAAGAAGCCTGGGCCTGCCGGGGCGTCTCCAGGTATCTGGATCCACCTGCCCTGACACAAAGCACTCAAGGCTGCGTCTGAGAAATGAAATCATTTTCTGTATGTCTGTTTGTGGTAGGGATTTGTCACAGCTTCTGGAATACTAAAATTCTTAGCACAGCCTTGCTGCCTTTGGGAACCCTAACCACGAAATGAGTTCATTTTAACTGCATCTTGCAGGGAATATACCTATTTTTAGCAATTATCTTTGGACTTGCTGAAACAAAAGCTTCTGAAAATTAATGATTTTCACCAAGGTACTGGCTTCTTTATATGCAGAACTGAACTACACAAGATTAAAGTGAAGTTAGCAGCCTGTGTAAGAGGAATTCTAGTTTTTGCAAGAAGAAAATACACAGAGAGGAGAGGTATACAATTTCAGAAAGAACTATGGATATAGAACCAAGAAATGAGGCAACTCCAGTGTCACCATGGGTAAATCACCTCCCTTCTCTGAGTCTCAACACTGTCACTTTTCAGAGGAGAGATTATGTCATGAAAACTAAATTTTATTAAGAGTTAACATCAGAATTTCTTTTTCTTAATTGTTTTTACTTAGCTATGTATTTTTTTCTGCTCCCTTCCCTTCCTTCCACCTCCCATTCTATCCTCTCCCATAGTCCCCATGCTCCTAATTTACTCAGGAGATCCTATCTTTTTCTACTTCCCATGTAGATTAGATCCATGTATGTCGTCTCTCTTAGGGTCCTCTTTGTTGTCTAGGTTTTCTGGGATTGTGAATCATAGGCTTTTTTTTTTTTGCTTTATGCCTAAAAGTCACTTATGAGTAGTACATATTATATTTGTCTTTCTGGATATGGGTTACCTCACTCAATATGATATTTTCTAGATCCATTTATTTGCCCACAAATTTAAAGATGTCATTATTTTTTTTCCATTGTGTA
Source organism: Ondatra zibethicus (assembly GCA_004026605.1). NCBI lineage: Eukaryota > Metazoa > Chordata > Mammalia > Rodentia > Cricetidae > Ondatra > Ondatra zibethicus. Next base: position 61,181 of record PVIU01011178.1, read on the forward strand.
GTACTCCAATATGTAAATATACCACATTTTCCTTATCCATTCTTTGGTCAAAGGGCATTTAGGTTATTTCCAGGTTCTGGCTATGACAAATAATGCTGCTATGAACATAGTTGAGCACATGTCCTTATGGTATGATTGAGCATTAACCTCAGAATGTCTATCCATAAGAGAAATAGCCATTCTTAGGAATGTGATCTCATAGTTAGTTTTGTTTATGAATGAAGTATCTTAAACTAACCTAGTCTTTCATTTTCATTCTGTTGCTGTGATAAAATACAAAAAATTATCATAGGGTATAAAGGCTTTATTCATTCTCCAATTCCATATTATAGTCCATCATCTCAATAAGACAAGGCAGAAACTGCAACAAGCTGGTCACATCACATCTACCATGAAGAATAGAGACACATGAATAAATTTATGCTTGCTTTATTGCTTGCTTGTGCTCAGTTTGACTCTCATCTGCCTACCTAGAGAATGGTGCTACCCACAGTGGGCTGAGTCATCCCAGATGAATTACTTAAAATAGTCCCCATAGACTAAACTAAAGAGAAAAGCCTCTCAGTGAGACTCTCTTCCCATGTGTTTGTAGGTTGCTTCAAGTTGACAAACTGATCATCACTAGATTAGTTTGGGGTACGAAAAATAATGCTACTCTTGACAAGAAATGAGCAGAAACATGTTATTAAATTAACTAGAAGGGAAGAGAAGAAAATCAGCCAAGGGGGGAGGAATCTAAAGTAAGATAAGGAACTAAAGCAAGAGAGCCAGGGGCAGTCAATGGGATGGAGAGGATGGTTGTCACTTCTGGGATGAAGCAGCCAAAATCACATGCACAATTTCCTCTCATCTCAGCACTAACGTGTCATTATGCCTCTGGAACATGGAAACACACAGTACTGTCAGCTATGGCACCTGAGTGACTGTCTCATGTCAACCCTTCATCCTTAATTGTTACATGACAGCAATAAATAAACTCTGTTTAAGGCATTACAAGTTGCAGAGGCTGTGTGTTATACCATATAAACTATTTTCTTCTAGGCTCCTTTCTAACTTCTAGCTTAAGTCTACTGTGGATGAGATTGGAGCTTGCACTGTCCTCTCTACCACCTTCACTGCTCTGCTCTATGCCCCAGGAGGGCAAGCACACCCATGGTCTGAATTGCCAGGTACTGGTGTGGCTGAAGGGTTTAGTCAATGGGAGGCATCAGCAATTCCTAGAGAAATCAGAAAGGAAAGCCAGGTACTTTTTCCTGGCCCTCAGCTCGTTGCCAGAAGAGTCCTGGTTGACCTACCCGCTGCTGCCTCTCCCACTTCCACAGTTAATTAGGCTGTTGGCAGCACTGGTTTTCCCTCCTTCCCTTCTCCCCAGGAGCAAACAGCTCAGCACTGTGGCTCTCCTCCAGTGCTTCAGAAAGTTGCATTAGCTTCCTAATCCTGCCATTCTTTTGCCATTGGGACTCAGGTTTATCAGACTAACACCGATTTTATTTAAATTTCAAATAACAAGATGAATCCTGTATGCTGAAGATCTTAGGAACATCCAGGCAGTTAAAACATCTGGAATACATTACTTCAAAAAATGTGTCATGTAAAAGTCTGGAAATAAAAAGTACACTATACATATGGATCCAGGTCTCAAAGAAATAAAGCTTTGGTTTCAATGAGGCACCCCAGCATTTCACATCTGTCCATTTTACGCTTATTTTGATGGAGCTGACTGTCTTCAGTTGAATTGGGCCATAAATCAAGGACTCTGGAGTACATCTTGAAATAAACCTCTTGGGGATTTCATCCTGGTTGTAATAGAAACTTCTCAGGATGTGTTTGGAGGGAATCTGAGGCCACATTCAACTCCTGAGGACCTGCTATCTACGTCCCAAGGGGACCCATACAAGAAAGGCACATATCCATCCAAGGCTCCCTCCCAGATACCTATGAAGCCTCACATAGAATCTAAGAACACTCTTATCTTCCTTCATCTTCACCCCTCCCAGACGCTGAGTCAGGAAGCTGCACTGTATTGTCAGCACCAAAAAGAAGTGACAAAACCAAAACACTGTGACATGTCTTGTCAGCATGAGCCAAATTCCAAATTGTGATTGATGAGATAAGAGAAAAACTGAGAAGGAACTTCATCATTTCCAAGTTAACCCAAGAAGTAAAGCTGAACATTGACATGGAACAGAGCCTCAAAATGGACGCCGGGCACTAGGACACAGAAACATGTTAGTGGACGAAGAAAAATGTCCGTCCTTCACGAGGCATCTCAAGAGTGCACCACTCAGGTTGAACGTTGTGTGAGTGCTGCTCCCTGAAGATTAGCACGCAGGGCATTACACACCTTCGTCAGTCTCAAGGATTTTAGAGAAATGTGTGCTACGCTTGAAACCTGAAATGACCCCTGCAAAGTCATTGTTCCCAAGCTGCTGGTATTATCTGAAAAAGCTGAGAACCCTTACGAGATAGGGACTAATGGGAGGAAGCAGATCACTAGGGCAAGTCCTTGGGAAGACACTATCCTTGCCCACTTCCAGGCTCACTCTACTTCTTGGTCTGCCGTGATATGAACCACCTTTCATATGTTCCCAGCACCATGATCTGAGCTGCTGCTCCACACCCTCCTGCCATGATGAACTGAAGCCATGAACCCATAACAAGTCTTTCCCACCTCAAACTTTTCCTACCGGGTACTGTGATCACAGTGACAGGAAGGTCACCTGTGTGGGACACTCTTGCAGTTCTTTGGAAGGCCTCACATCTACCAGCTAGCTCTTTGCAGGCATTTCCATGTCAGTTTTAAAGTTTATGGTTCTTAAGTGCAGACCTGTTACAGATTGGATTCTCCTACCATGAAGAGTGATCCAAAGAGGCTCTGCCACATCCTCATATGGCCATCTACAGAGAATGTTCAATAGAGTGTGTTCAACATTGTAGTGCCCAATGTGGCAAAACAGAAAAGAAAAGAAAAACTTCTTACAGATACAATGTGTTCGGCAGTTCAAATGAGATGCCCCCCCCATAGTCTCAGGTATTTGAATGCTTGGTCCTGAGACGTTAGCACTCTTTGATGTGGCTCAGGAGGTGTGACCCTGTAGTGGAAGTGTGTCACTGGAGCTAGGCTTTGAGATTTGAGACTTGGTGTGGTGTCTCAGTTTCCTCCCTGCCTTGTGCTTGTGGTTCAAAATGTGAGGCATCAGCTTTCTGATCCAGCTACCAGGCCTACCATCTTCTAGCCATGATGGACTCCTTTGACCCTCTGGAACCATATGCTAAATTAACTCTTCCTTCTATAAGTTGCCTTGGTCATGGTGTTTTATCATAGCAATGGAAAATTGATGAATACAATGTGAAGTATTGCCCCCAAAAAGGACCATGTATTGAAAGCTGGATCCTCAGCTAGAAGATCCAATCACTGTCAGGTGAGTCCTGAGGACTCTGACCCAGTCAATGGGTTAGTCCATTGATGGAATCAGAATTTGATGCCATTATTGAGTCAGGGTGAAACCCTTCAGAGCTAGAACCTAGCTGGATTGAGGAGGTCTCTGGGAGGCTTATTCTTGGGGTCCTGTCCTATCATGTGTCCCTTCTTCTATGTCAGTTTCCTGGACACTGTGGGACAGCAACTTTGCTACTTCACAGCCTTCTGTCCTGAAACCTTAGAGCCAGCTGCCACAGACAGAAAGCTCTGAAACTCTGTGCCAAATTAAATCTTTCCTCTTAAGTTGTTTGTCTCAGGTGTCTGTCACAATGGGGGAAACATGAATGAGGTAACTTTTGACAGAACTAATAAAAATCATGGTATGGATCCCCGTAATGTGGGATTTCCCTCTGTATGCTGTGAATATGTTTTTTTTACCAATGGTTAATAAAGAAGCTACTTTGGCCTATGGTAGGGCAGAATATAGGTAGGTGGAAAAACTAAACTGAATGCAGGGAGAAAGAAGGCAGAGTCAGAGATATGCCATGTAGCTGCCAAAGGAGAAAGATACCAGAACCTTACTGGTAAACCACAGCTTCACGGCGATAGACAGATTTATAGGAATGGGTTGATTTAAGATGTAAGAGCTATAAATATGCCTGAGCCATCGGCCAAACAGTGTTGTAATTAATATAGTTTTGTGTGATTATTTGGGTCTGGGTGGCCGGGAAACATAGGAGCAGACTTTGTCTACACCCCCTCCCACCCCGAGCCCTCTCCATCCCTAGATTCAGATTATTGATCAGCTACTGAGCACCAACACGTAGAATAGCTAACTGAAAGTTTAGAGTCTGTAGCCTCATGCCCAGTCTGTCACTTTCCAAAGGTGACCTTTGGACAAACCATTCCACGCCCATATCTCAGTTTCCCTGTCTTAACACACTTTCATTATTAAAGTGTTTGTATAATAAATGATTTGTCATGTTTGGAGACTGGAGTGATGAGCAGCACACAGCAAGAGCTGTGTGCACATCTGTTGCTATCATTCTTATCTTGACTAACAAGGAACTCACAGCTAACTGGTCTAAATGCAATCCCTTGTATCTTTTTCTGCTCCTCACACTGAGGTACCGATTCTGTTAACCATTTCGGCATTTTCCCAGGGACCAAAAATGCAATTTCTTAAGCCTTCTCTCTCACCTCTCCTTTCCTCCACAGTCTGAGAAACCAAAAGCAGATGTTTCTGGGCTGGTGGCATCTTTTCCTTCTTCTTCTTCTTCTTCTTCTTCTTCTTCTTCTTCTTCTTCTTCTTCTTCTTCTTCTTCTTCTTCTTCTTCTTCTTCTTCTTCTTCTTCTTCTTCTTCTGTACAACACAGCTTCTTCAGACCGTTCCTGATCTAGACCACTGAAAGAGTTCAAGGATACATTTTCTTATTTCTCTCTCAGCTTAAATCTACATATCC
>PVIU01011179.1:0-66076 GCA_004026605.1 Ondatra zibethicus
CAGGGTCAATAGATGCTGGGCAAGTGCTCCATCACTTAGGTCCACCCCAGGGTCAATAGATGCTGGGCAAGTGCTCCATCACTTAGGTCCACCCCAGGGTCAATAGATGCTGGGCAAGTGCTCCATCACTTAGGTCCACCCCAGGGTCAATAGATGCTGGGCAAGTGCTCCATCACTTAGGTCCACCCCAGGGTCAATATATGCTGGGCAAGTGCTCCATCACTTAGCTCCATCCCAGGGTCAATAGATGCTGGGCAAGTGCTCCATCACTTAGCTCCATGCCAGGGTCTGGTGCATGATGGAAAAGTGTTCCATCACTTAGCTCCATGCCAGGGTCTGGTGCATGATGGAAAAGTGTTCCATCACTTAGCTCCATGCCAGGGTCTGGTGCATGATGGAAAAGTGTTCCATCACTTAGCTCCATCCCAGGGTCTGGTGCATGCTGGGAAAGTGCTCCATCACTTAGCTCCACCCAGGGCCTGGTGCATGCTGGGAAAGTGCTCTATCACTTAGCTCCACCCCAGCCCTTTAGTTTGTTTTACACACTAAGCTGTTGTAAATGATAATTATGACAAAGTAACTTGTTTTTAAGGCTTCTATTAATGATTTTAACATCTCAAATGAGGCAAGAATTTGGGTATGTTCAAAGAAATAAAAATGTATAACTATAGTGTCTTACAAAACTGGAATCCCTGTAGATGTAATTTATATCTTGTTTTGGACTAGCAATTCACGCCACAAAATGAAAATGGCCCGAGTCTCATGGGCTCTGCCAATGGGATGTTTCCTGTCAATCCTCTAAGCATGGCTCTGCAGTAGTCCATAAATGCACACTGATTAGTCTCCTGGTAACGATGGTCTGTGTGTCTGCTCCAGTTGGAACCAAGAGAGCGTGGATATGAACAAAAATTTCATTCAAATACAATAAATAAATAACATAAGAAACATACTTGGCTCGCAAACAACACATTAAGTGTATCCCAGCCTTGCATGAAACCAGGCTGGTAGATGAGAAAGACACTGATGTGCACTGAAGGCAGCCATTTAAAATTCCTCTGCAAAACATTTATTTTCATGAATTTTCCTCTGTGCCCCATTTTTCTGTTTGCGGATTAAGCTTGGAAATAAAAAACAAATAGTGGAAGGTTCACCAGTCCCTGGGTTAGATCAGGCAAAGGTAGGCAGCTCTGGTCCTTGAAATACATCAGTTTATACCTTTTAAGTTAATATTAATTTCATGGCACACAGGAAAAGTAATTTTAAAAGCACAGCTTTGCCAGGCATTGGAAAGACCATGGAGACAATATCAAAACTTCTCGGTTTTAGGAGGAGCAGGTTGATCAATGAATACTAAGATACAGTGAAATATGAATGAAAGTTTTCTCCGTATGGTAACAGTAAATGATATTGATGTACTATGCATTTGAGAAGGCCAGAGGAGTTGAATGTTTTTACTATCAAGACATGATAAATATTTGAGGGGCTAGATATATTTAACCTGATAAAAAATGTCACATGCACAATATATATACACCTATCAAAATATCACACAATATCTCATAAATATGTGCAATATTTATGTCTCCATAGTCAAAAATAAATTTAAATTTAAAAACCTCTGCTTTTCCCACTTAAGAATTTATAGTTCTTCTAACACGTAAATCCTAGCTGGGTGGTGGTGGCGCATGCTTTAATCCCAGCACTTGGGAGGCAGAGGCAGGTGGATCTCTGTGAGTTCAAGACCAGCCTGGTCTATAAGAGCTAGTTCTAGGACAGGCTCCAAAGCTACAGAGAAACCCAGTCTCGGGGAAAAACATGCACATACACACACACACACACACACACACACACACACACACACACACACACAAAACTAATGCATAAATCCTATCTTTAAAGATGAAATCGTAATTTTCATATGCAGCTATGGAACTAAGAACATCTGACTAATTTTCCATATTTTCACTACAGGTTTGGAGATGGACTCACTATAGCAGACTTATGTTTTCCAAAGGTGGTCATGTTAATATTTCTGATTTTACATGTTCTTGCAGAATGATCACTCACCTTCAAGGGGGACAGTGTTTTCCTTCTCCTTAAGTCTGAACATAATTGCCTTGACTACAGCAATAAGGAGTGGGTGGTGCCAAGAGACTGCTGCTAGGTCCTGCGAGTTAACAGAGCATCTACCTGGCTCTCGGGACCATCACACTTGCGATTCTGTGGCCATACTATGAGGAAGACAACTGGTCACATGGAAGGCCACTGGTCAGTGTTGTAGCCATTGTCCTTAGTCAACAGTCAGCAGCCATCACGAGACATGGGGGCCGGGGTGGTCCCTGCAGATAACCCCACTCACTGGCATCTACCACTCCACAAATGTCCCCACCTTGCCTCCACAAAGCTGCAAGACTACAGGCAAGAGAAATGCTATTTTTCAGAGCCACTCTTCTGGGTGCTCGGTCCTTAATGGGACATCTTCAGAATGATTTTTTATAAATTACAGCTACATTGTTTTCCTCCAAAGCTTAAGTTCACAAATCAATAAATCCCGCTTTTGGCATAGAAATCCTCATTCTCGTCATGACCTGTAACTTAGCTTCAGACTCGTCGTGTGTGTGCCACTTTTCAGTCTCCAGAACTAGAAATGCTGCTCTCCTTCTGGTAATCTGCTGAACTTTTACGGTCTAAACTTAAATATCCGTTGTCTAGGAAACATAATGTTCTGCCGTCTAGTTCATACTACTTTATTACATTCTAGCTTTCCAGAGTCCCCTTTCACTGTCCTTATCACAGGCTGAAATAACCTTAATGTTTGTAAAAGTAATATCTCCTCAGTTTGGCCTGACGCTCTTGGCTGTCAAGGGTAGGCTCTATGTAGGCCGTAAGCTCACACTGGCTTGCAATTGCTGATTGTGTCCACATCTTCTGGTGGTGCAGGACCCAGAAGGCTTGTGAGTGGCTTCCATGGGATACTTATACTACAGAAACTGGAAAATAGTAATGATTAGAGGTTTTGTTTCAGGAAACCCAGATGTTACACATTTGCCAGCAGAAACAATGCTTGCCTTCACTTAGTGACACATTCTCAGTGCCTACAACAGTGTGATGCAGGGAAGGTGCCGAATAAATTCAGGCTCAGTGAAAGGAAGACAGGAAGGGAAAATAAAGAAGGAAGGAGGGTGTAGGGAGGGGAGAGAAGAGGGGAGGAAGAAAAGAAGGAAGGAGGGAGGGAGGGGAGAAAGGAGGGAGAGAGGGAGGGAGGGAGGAAGGAAGAAAAGAAGGGAGGAAGGGAGGGAAAGAAGGGAAGGAAAGAAGGAAGGAGGGAGGGAAGGAGGGAGGACAGATGGAAGGAAAGATGGAAGGAAGGTGTAGTAAGAGGCACCCGGCTGCGTCCTTCCACCCTGCTCCCGGCTGCCGAAATAATTACACAGAAACTGTATCCATTGAAATACTGCCTGGCCCATTATCTCCAGCCCCTTATTGGCTAATTCTCACATATTATTTTAGCCCATCTCCATTAATGTATATCGCCACTTGACTGTGGCTTACCGGCATGAGTCTAACCAGCGTCCGCCTCAGGTAGGAGAAACACGGCGGCTGCTCTGTCTCTCTCTCTCCTTCCCAGCATTCTGTTCTCTTTTCCCCACCTATCTAAGTCCTGCTCTATCCAAAGGCCAAGGCAGCTTCTTTATTTAACCAATGAAAGCAACACAAATGCAGAAGGACCTCCTACACCAGGAAGGAAGGAAGGAAGGAAGGAAGGAAGGAAGGAAGGAAGGAAGGAAGGAAGGAAGGAAGGAAGGAAGGAAGGAAGGAAGAAGGAAGCTGTATTCACAGGATCAGGTGTACGCCTACACAGTACATGCTTCTATGTCTTAGGAATCAGCATGCTTCTGAAATGCAGCAGCCATTATTTGTTCTTTGTTTTCATGTTGTGCTTTTTTTTCCTTTTTCCAAAAGTAGGTTACAGTCTCTCTGAGTCACCAGAGCCAACGGCCTGCTTGAAGCATGTGAATCATTGAGAGGCACAGCTGCCAACAGGCAGTTACTGACGCAAGGGCACATATAGACCTCAAAATCAAAGACTATCACCCCCCTCCTCTTCATCCTCCTCGTTTCTACGGCTTTAAAAGCCGCATTTTCCCCAGGAGCAGCCACATTAATAAAAATACGCACAGAAGCACACATACACCATGGAAGCATGCGTATGCACGTGTGCTCATGAACATACTTAGGCATATGCTGATCTCTCTGGAGGGCTCTATAGAGATAATAAATATCTCTCTTAAGCAGAACTAGAATGGTTGGTGTGAGATGGGGAAGAAACAGTGAACCATGAAACACAAACAGTCGAGCAACTTGGGCTTCACCAGCTGCTAGAGGCAGATTTGAGAGCTGCAGAGTGCTCACCTCCAAGGTTAATCAACTATCCGCAGCAATAGAAATGACTTGCGCACATTAGACCCAAAGCCAAGAAAGTGTGGTAACAACAGGTTAGGCAGGCAACAGCTGTCCCCGAAGCACAGTTTCGGACAGTATTTAAACACCGTGCTCTGGCTTTCAGGCCACTGACAATTATCATAGTTCATGGAAGGAGGGGTCTACATGGAACTTCTTAAGACTCCACCTCTGCTTAAAATTACAAACGCTGCTGGGCAGTGGTGGCGCACGCCTTTAATCCCAGCACTCAGGAGGTAGAGGCAGGCGGATCTCTGTGAGTTCAAGGCTAGCCTGGTCTACAAGAGCTAGTTCCAGGACAGGCCCCAAAGCTACAGAGAAACCCTGTCTTGAAAAACAAAACAAACAAACAAGAAATTACAAATGTTTGCCAACGCAGATATACGCTGTCAGCTAACTTTCATTTGAACTACCAAAAATCCTATGGGGTTTCTACCTCTAGAGTCTAAACATGCTGTTGATTATAGACAGTGTGCTAGCACTGGTTTCTTCACTGGTTAGTTTTTTACATTCACCTCTGTCCAATCCTAACAAATAGGACTTGGTAAAATTTTTGGAAACTCTTTTTGAAACTCCAGGGAGTACTGGAGCTCTTTGTCTGTCTTATAGGGAAACTCATCATGCCGTGATAAATACTCACGTGGCTTTAGCCAGAATCAGCCCTCACCCCTGCAGGCATGTGCTCTCTGAGCCTCAGCACTAATGTCCACTACATAAAACACACCCTCCACCCCTGAAGACGTTCCATGCCAACAGCACTGGGGAACTATGAAGAAGTCAAGAGAAAGCCTTGCATTCCTCATCCTTCCTATGGAGCCTAAAGAGAATCCCACTGAAGGAATGCCCGAGCCATTTCTAGCGTTCCAAAGCTTTTCCATATCAGAAAGATAAATGAGCTGAAGAACAGCTTGAAGAACAAACTCGCTGGCTAAAAGCACTTGCTACATATGCCTAGTGACCCAAGTTCAATCCCTTGCACCTACCCATGAGAGAGAGGGATTGAAAGGTGGGGGGCGGGAGGGAGAGAACTGACTACATAAATTGTCTTAAATTGTCTTCTGACTTTCACATGTCCCCTGCGACATGTGCCCCACCACTGCATACCGCACACACACACACACACATACACACACATACTGCATATATAAACAAACATATACACAATAATAAATAAAATTTAAATATTAAAAAAGAGGTAATGCTAGAAACACTCTGTAGTGCAGCACGCTGACTGTAAAAACCTGCATTCATTCTGACACAAACAAACAAATATTCCACGAAGAATTAGAGACACGGGGTCTCATGTGCCTTTTCACAAAGTAAAATGCCTTCAAAGGGAAAGAGAAAATGACATTAAGAACTGATACTTGATAGATACTATAATACTTCAGTAGAGTAACCCGGGGATAAGAGAACAAAGTCATGTACAAGATGCCAGGAGAAGAATACAGGATGCCCTCTGAGATTGTTCTGGTTGGGCTGTGGAGACTAACTGTGAAGGAACACCAAACAAATCTAACAGGACTAATACACAAAAGAACGGTCATTTTCAGAAGTGACGTGGTGAATCACATCAGGAAAGACGGAATAACTCATATTAAGAAGATGTTTGCATGCCGCATTTTTTTTAAAAAAAATAATAGCTTTAATGAACTATAATTCACAGCTCATAAACTTCGTCCTTTGAAAATATACGAGTCAGTGTGTTTACCATAGTCACGCATGTGCAACCATCACAGTGTCTCACTGTAAAATATTTCCCTCACCTCAAAGCAGAAGTCTCATAGTCAATAGCAGCCACTTCCTAGTCTCGTTCCCAATGCCAAGCTCCAGGCAACACCCATCTACTACTTGAATAAAGAAAATAATAATAAAAAAGGAAGGGATATGAGTGGTCCTTGGTTTCGGCACCAGACGAATGAACAACATTAAAAGGAAAGACCATGACTGCTCCTAGGTGTGGTGGAGGAGAAAGTTTATTGTAGATAAAAGGGAGAAGCAGGGAGAGAGACAAGAATCAGGTGCAGCAGCCAGGAGGCCCAAAGAGAGTAGCGGTGGGGATAATCAAAATGGTTGGATTATATAGAGAAAAGCACCCCAGCCTTCTGGCTGGAAAGTTCAGAGTAAAGGGCAGGGTATGCAAGCCAGGAGGATCCTGGTCAGGTAGGGCCTGAGGGATGCTGGAAAAACCTAGCAGCCAGGTCCACTTTGATACATTAAATAGCCACTTCAGCCATTTGTGGGGGGCAGGGAGTTGAAACCTAATATCCTAATACTACCAGACTTCAGATTTCCCTCTCCTGGGCCTTTTATATACAGGGAATAATGCAGTACACAGTCATTTGTGCCTGGCTTGTTTTACTTAGTGCAATGTTTTCCAGTTCATCATATGTAGCATGTATCAGTATTCACGGAGTCACTGCTGTGGGACTCAGCTCCTGCTCAATGTTCTCAAGTTCATCTATGTAGACTGTATCAGTATTCACGGAGTCACTGCTGTGGGACCTCTGTGGTCACTCAGTACCTGCTCCTTCCTGAAGTCAACTTAAATATTTGAACAGTTTTTCTCGTCCCTAGATGCTCTCTTGTCCCTTGTTGTTTGACAAGGAGCAATGCATGGAAACCAGAGCCTCGGTCTATGCTGCACAAGGATGCTAAGAAGTGTGTCAGTAGGGGTTTCATTGTGGAAGCATCACAATGTGGACTTGGACAAAACTGAGTGATGTATACAGTCTGACACGTATGTCGGCTAATGGTATATGTGTACACGGCATAGTGTTGCTCCTAGGGAAACTATGGCTGAGACACTCTAAGCTAAACCAAGCACAAGAGAAAATGGTGCAGTCAATAGACGTAGTAAAGGCCCGATGTACGGGCCTCTGGCATGCATAGCACAGTACACTGTTTGCAGTAAACGTTTTTATAAGCAGAATGACTACACTTTAAAATGACAAAAATTATAAAATGGAGGAAATGCAAAGAGCAATAGTCTAGTCATTTATTATCAAAAGTGCCACTACTATACTCAGTTATGTGCATTGCAGTTTTCTATGACTGTGAGCTCAGTAAATAGGTTTGTGTGTACCACTATAAACGCATAACTAATTTATTGCATTAAGAAGTTAGAGTGGCCTCATGATCCCTTGGGAACTTCTCAGGTCCATTATAATCATCTTTAAACATGGTTTCAACATAAGAAGTATACACATTTTATTGGGTACCATGTTATGTTTGAATACATGTGTTCATTATACAATGTTCAATTCAGAGTCCATGTCTTTAGCTCCCCAGACATTTACTATTCCTTGTGGTGCAGACATTCCAAGTCTTTTCTTCTATAATTTTGAAATACACACTGCAATATCTCTATCATCAGCCTGTGCAATGGGACACAAGGATTTTTCTCCTCACTGTCAAGTTACTACCCACCGAATGGCCTTCCCTTACTCCCCCAAGACTTCAATGGCCATGACTCTGTTCTCAAATTCTGTGAGACCGATAATTTTTGATTTCGCTGAGCCATGCAGTATTATCTTTCTGGGCCTGATTTACTTAGTGTAGCATAACGGCTTCCATACCCTTGCAGATGAAAGAAGTGCTTTCCTTATAAGGCTGGAGAGCATCACATGCACTCTCTCGCCCACCCACCCCATGAGCGATAACTGTTGCTCCCATTTCTCAATGACTGTGACTGGTGCCCTGGACGGATAGGCTCCTCTTCAGTACGCTGACTTCTACCAAGTAGTAAACGCTTAAATCCATCACGTTTCTTTCCTGGTCACAATGTATTCAAATCAAAATTTGGTTGGATAAAGACTTTAGAAGCCATAAAAATACATGGAAATTAAATACCAGTTTGCTAAATAGGTCAAAGAGAAAACAGAGAAACTTCCTGAAACAAATTAAAATGGAAATAGAACACATAAAAAGCAAAATCAGTACTGAGAAATTTATAGTAATTAGTATCCAAACTCATTACTACCTTAACAATCAACCATTGTTCCCTAAAGAACTAAAAAACGTAAGAACCCTCCACAGCCCAGATGACCAGAAGGAACAGAATGGAATAGTAGAGAGCAAAGCAGAAATCAATGAAAGGGAGACCAAAAGCTTCACAAAAGATCAACAACATTAAGTCGTTTTTTTGAAAAAAATAAACAAAACTAATGAATCCTTAGCTAGATTAAGTAAGAAAAAAAGAGTAAAGACTCAAATAAAATTAGGAACAAAAATGGAGACATTAATAATTGACAGTATAGAAATAAAAGAGGTTACTGGAAGCAAATAGGAACAAATTTATTATGTCATTTAGCTGTAGAACAGCCCTGTGTTCTTCATGCCATTGGTGTCTTTGTTTTATGGGTAAAGAAAGTTTTTCCAAATCACAGAGTTATGAAGTAGGAGACTCAAACAAAATTTGAAAAGAAATTAGATTCAAAGCAACTATGCTGTTTGGTGTTTGCCAACTTGACACAAACCTAAACATATCTGGGAAGAGGGAATCTCAATTGAGAAGATGCTTCTCTAAGATTGGCCTGTAGGCAAGATGTACTGCAGAGTACATTTTCTTAGTTGATGACTGATGTGGGAGGCCCAGATCACTGTGGGTGGTATCATCTCTGGGCTGGTGGTCCTGGGCTGTGTAAGAAAGCAGGTTCTGAAAGTTGGGAGGAACAAGCCAGTAAGCAGTGTTCTTCCGTGGTCTCGGCTTTGGTTTCTTCCAGCTTCATGCCTTGAGCTCCTGCCCTGATTCTCCTTGGTAAGGGACTATAATCATCAGGTAAAATAGACCTTTTTCTCCTCAAGTTGCTTTTAGCCATGGTGTTTATCACATTTGAAAACCTAAGATGGATATGAAATGCCTCCTCCAATACGTTGCCTTCTCCTGACTCTCATTTACCACCTCCTCAGGCATCTTCTTCAGAGCTTTGTGACCCTTTCAGCACTGTCTCATGTGGAAATGCCTCTTTTAGATTTTTTGAGCCAGACTCTATTGATTTTATATTTACAATTTTCCTACTTGCCTGTATTGGCTTGAATTCTGCCAAATGTAGCAGAATGGTAGAACTTTACAAACTGCTCCCAAAAGCCATCTTCTCTACTCCAGATCTCCTCTCTGCACTCTGAGAAAGTGTGATATATAAAAGGTTTTCCTCTACCCCACCTCAGATGACCACCACATAGCCTTGCTCACATGGACTGATACGGAGTATGCAGCATCTGGGTATGCTTTTGTTGAAGGGAGCAAGGATGAACTATGCCTTAAAAACAAAAATGATGCAGATTTCAATGGGGGAGGGGGTGTGTACAAAGATTTCATTATCGCCAAACCACAGGAACCAGAATCCCATCTGGCAAAAGAAATAAAGCCAGAGATGTGAAGAATAAACAGATTAGGAGGAGCCGTGAAAATGGGCAGCTGTGTGGTAGGTTTGATGTGGTGGGAAATAAAGATCCCTTGAGGGTTTCGGAGCGTGAGAGTGACTTGATGAAAACAGCGGTTGAGGAAGATGAAATACAAGCAGGACGAATCAGAGGGAAGCACCAGACACCGAGAAGAAGCTATAATCCAAGCCCCAGGGTAATGGGAGAGAGAGTTATGAATTCTGTACAAATTAATTAACACGTGCCCACCTCTAATTCACTTTACTACCAAGTTACTACCTAGGATTTTTTTTTTAATGCTCTTACTGTATTTGAGAATGCAAAATAAACCCACGAGAAGCTGAATATTTTCACTAAAATGATAATAAAAATTTCATCTCTGTGAATATAATAGTTAAATTGCCTGGGCACCCTGCTGAGCAAATAAGCTTCATCATGAGCATGTGAAACAGTTTGTTGGGAGGAAATGGGCTTCAGGAAAATTTACATTTTAACCCCTAATCCGCAGAATAAACAAGCACAACGCAAATGGATTAAGTTTTGAAAGTAGACTCTTGCAGATGAAGCCAAAATGGTCATAGAAAAGATGTCAGTTGCAGCCCAAGATGGTGTTGACCTTATTGCCCTGTACCCCTCTGAAAGTGTCTTACCCAAATCCCCCTCTGCAGTAGCAGAAAGAATGGGTTACCTGTCAGGTGGGGGAGTCGACATGCTTTGCCTAGACCTGACTCTGGAGACGCTGCATCCTAAGCAAGCCAGTTCTTTAATCCTGAATACAATTCTAAATGTCCCAGAGACTCACAAGTTATTTTCATTCAAGTTTAAATTTTGAAAAAAAAATAGTCTTTGAAGCTATCTAAATCCAGAGTTTAAGAATTACTTTCAGGATGTACCAATTTTGCCAATTAAATACGAAGGAAAGATAATGGTCAAATATTAAAATGGGTAAGGACAGAGGTGAAGGGCCCAGAGCATCACCAGCTCACTCCCTGTCCCTCTGTCCTTCCTGGATGTGCACACACTGGAGCAGAAGCTAAGGCTGTCAGTAGGGCCTCGGGGCTCCAGGGAAAGGTATCTGCAAAATACTTGACGGTCTTTCTGTCTTTCTGTCTCCATCTGTCTTTGTCACAGTCTCTTTCTCTGTCTCTCTTCTCTCTGTTTCAGTATGTATCTGCCCCTCTGTCTCTGTCTGCCTCTGCTCTCTCAATGTGTGTGTGTGTGTGTGTGTGTGTGTGTGTGTGTGTTTCTTGGCACCAATAAGAAACCATGACCCAGAAAGCTTAAAACAGGACACTGAATAGAAAGAAAGCTGCATCCCAATAAGATGCTCCTAAATGCACACAATATCCATTTACTTGTTTTAATACATGAACTCACAAGACCAGACCATCAGTTTGCACACCATGGGCATTCCCCAAGACAAAGCAAATTCATGTCTCTACAGTGTCCCAGATCTCTGGAGAATGTGATTTATCAGGCAGTGGGGTCACTTTACTACATTGTACTTAGAAGTTTTGGAGTTGTGGGGAAAGGGAGTAGACTACATTATCCTAAACTGGATTGTAGTTGAATAAAAATAAGATTTTATTTTGAAAAATTAATGTCTTCTCCATATTTATATACATATACATACATAGATACAGCACATAGGAGTGCTGGTTTTCCATGCAAAGTGTGCCTTTTCCTGTGAGTATAGAAAAATGCTCTGAAACCTATCATCTCCAAGAGACTTTTGTAAAAGCATACTCTGAAATATTGTTTGTGACAGAGGAAAAGGAGGTGCAACCTAAATGTCCATCACCTGAGGAATGGCTAAATATGTAGTGGTCTGTTTGAGAAATCGTATTTCATGAATCAGTTCAATGAATGAATCAAAACCTAAACCATTAAAACTCTAGTGTGAAACCTTAAAGCAAGTTGTAGACTAACATGGACTGTGTGCTTTCATGAAGTTTTGTTCAGTACAATGACAGCAATATCTCATCTCACTGAACTACACGTGTACCCAGAAAAGTGTGCAAGCTGAATATAGTGCTCACCTTATATTTGGGAGAAAGAGAACTGGGATTCAGGAGACCTCAATGGCCTCTGGTGCGAGCCTATCACTTTCCTGTGTTGTGCCAAATTGGAAGACAATACATAGAGTTTTCTTATTATGTTTAGTTTTATTGTTGATATAGATATAAAACGTTGGTTTATTGTAACATTAAGGAGCAGCTTGTTGGGGTTTCTGTCCCGCCTGGTCCCCCAGCTGGTTAGTCCCAGAGAAAATCACACAGAGAGTCTATGTTAGGTTATAAACTGATGGGCCCCTTAGCTCAGGCTTTGTATTAGCTCTTATAACTTATATTAACCCATTATTCTTTTCTATGTTAGCTACGTGGATCAGTACCTTTTTCAGCAGGGAAGGTCACATCCTGCTTCTTTGGTGGTCTGGGCAGGACTCGGAGGAATGGGCTTCCTCCTTCCCAGCATTCTCCTGTTCTCATTGCCCTGCCTCTACTTCCCGTCTGCTTGACCCGCCTATACTTCCTGCCTGGCCAATCAGCATTTATTTAAAATATAATTGACAGAATACAGAAAATTCCCCCACATCACTTCCCCCTCTTTTTTTTAAACAAAGGAAAATATCCATAGTCCATTTTTGGGAATGTAGGTGTAGTATTCCAGGCTACTTCCAGCTGGTTGGGGGCATTGATAATCTTATGGGGACCTAAAGAAAATTTAGAGTTATGATCAAGTCCTGACTGGAGTATCCTGTGAAGCTTGATCATCTCAGGCAGCATCTTGAATCCATTCTGGATGTAGAACTCTGACATCTGGGTCATCTGTTCCTACCGGAGATTTCTCAGGTGGTCTTCCTTGATCAAACCTGATTTTTCTTAACTCAGAATGAATCCACAACCTCTCATTTCCTGTGGAAACAAAAGCAAAATCTCTTCTCCAAAGTAACATACCTTTTGACTTCAATTTTGAAGTCAAGATATTTTCAAAATACCTATCTTGGATTAATTCAGCAGCATTTATAAATAAATATCTTTTAGAGCTGTTGCTCTTTCCTCAGCATTCAAACAATTCAAAGAGAGCATAATAACATACAGTATCCAGATTCTCTTTGTGTTTTCCATCTTTATGCAGCTTTATTTTAAACTCTATTTCTTTTATTTTTAATTTTTGGCTTTTTGAGACAGGTTCTCTGTGAATCTTTGTCCTGGAACTCCCTCTGTAGACCAGGCTGTCCTTGAACTCACAGAGATCCACTTGCCTCTGCCTCCCAAGTGCTTTTTATTTATTTTTTAAACAATCTTTTCTCATTTTACATACCAATCCCAGTTCTCACTCCCTCCCACTCCCCCCACCATCTCCCCATGTCACCCCCCCCATCCACTCCTCAGAGAAAGTAAGGCTTCCTTCCCATGGGGAGTCAACAAAGTCTGGCATACCCCTTTGAGGCAGGACCGAGACCCCCCCATATCTAGACTGAGCAAGGTATCCCTCCAAAGAGAATGGGCTCCAAAAAGTCAGTTCAAGCACTAGGGATAAATCCTGATCCTACTGCCAGTGGTCCCATAGACTGCCCCAGCCACACAATTGTCACCCACATTCAGAGGGCCTAGTTTGGCCCTATGTAGCTTCTTCCTCTGTCAGTCCAGAGTCAATGAGCTCCCACTAGCTCAGGTCAGTTGTTTCTGTGGGTATCCCCATCATGGTCTTGACCCCTTTGCTCATGTTATCGTTCCTCCCTCTCTTGGATTGAACACTGGGAGCTCAGCCCAGTGCTTATTTGTGGATTTCCAACATCAGTTGCTGAATGAAGATAAAACGTTTTCTGAGGCCCATGGGTTGATGGATCTTCCTTGAGTCCAAGTCAGTTGTCTTTCCCCATGGCTCTCAGTGAGATCAGCTTGCAGAGTGAAGGATTTGCATCATTTGGGTCCTAATCTTGATAACTCATTTTTACCTAAGGGATACTATAACCCACAGTCTGTCAAGGCCAAATCTGCTCAAGTCGGAAATGGCCCAGAGCACATTTGCTCTGTGAAGGTTGAGCTACTATTTCACTGTTTCTCACTTGGCTCTGTGTTTCAACTTTGCTCGAATCCTACAACAAAATGTTAACCTGTTGAAAGATCAGCAGAGAGATGATCTGAGAGACGGGGGGGGGGGGGGGAGAGAAGGAGCAAAAGAGAATGACAGAGGAAAACAACAGTTTTGTGTGGGGAAAAAGGTAAACTCTCATGAGAATCATAGGAAGCAATCAGTTTAAGTAAGAATATCACTGAGAAACTGGAAAGCAACCACAGATTGCTTTATATAACAGGAGTAACTTCAAATAGTAGCATATTTTAGCCTTTAATCACAAATTAGCTTTTTTTTTGTATGTCTTAATCATAAAGCAACAGACAACAGGCACCTTGGCCTTGACTGGAAACCAGTCCAGGGAGGTTTATGATATTTTGGGGAAGCTTGGGGCAGTGGTTTTATCATTGGCTCCTTTCCATCCTCCTGGTCACGTAAGAGCCTCTCACTTCGGCTTCTCTTTTCAGATCAAATACTCAGTCTAACCTGCAGGTCGGCTTCTACTTTTCAAGTGGGCAAGCTGAGCTTTCTGCTGTTACAGGGGTGACACTGGCAGAAAATGAAGATAACCCTGGGAGTTCAGGGTCCAGAGCGGATCAGTTCACAGGGTTAAGAGGACCTGTCCTCAGTTGTATCTCTGGAATATTTCCTGCCCTGGAAAGGCTGCCCTTGCCATGACCTGAGAATACAGAGCTCACGGCTGCGGATCCAGCTGCAGGAGTGCAGACTCAGATCTGAGAGCTCTGTACAGTAGGGACCTCACAGCACTTATATGAATTTCCCCCTACCTAAATCATGGTTAATTTCTAATATGCCATCACCCCACTACACAGCCCCCTCGGAGGATGGGACTACAGATGGATTTAGGAAGGGTATCGGGTAAACATCAGACGTCCTTAACTGCCACCTGCATTGCTACTGCCAGCTAAATAGATTCAATTATTCGGGTCTTACTTTCCTTGTCTACAAAAAGAAAAATAGCAGCATGCACACATGAAGGTGTGAGACACAGAGATGTCCACACGGTGGACACATGAGCATCTGGTTTTGTCTGACCCATAAGATAAAGAGGTCATCACACCACAGTGACCCACCCATCTGTGAAAGCACTGCATGGACCCAGAAGAACCTTCCTTTGTAGTGTGACCATCCATCTTGGGCAAGTGACTGTCTCTATTTTATATTGTGTCTGGAATCCCCACGTTCTGTTCAGTTTTTACATTTTGTATTTTTGTGTCCCAGGTCTAGGAGATATGAATCCAAGGAATCTAAAGAGGTAGGCTGGGTGCTTCTTGGCAATGTTATCCTCCTAAGGTGGATGATCATACTTCTCAAGTCCCACATTCCCACAGGAAAGGTGACTAACTGCCTAGAGAAACCATGGTCCCAACTGCCAGCAACTTAGTGTCAGAGGAAAGAGAAGTGTTTTTTTTTTGTTTTTTTGTTTTTTTTTTTTTTTTTTACCATAGCTGGTATCGATCCAGCTTAGCAGGCACCCTATCAGGAACTGGGATGGTGGCATTCCAACACTTTGCTCTGGGTAATGACAGACAAATGAGGTGTGTACAACAGGATGACCTTTGAGGGATACGGTGGTCCTGTGATCTCATGTGACTGCTTCTCTGATAAGTATCACTTGAAAATGACGCCAGGCATGGGCAGCTGTGACAGGCTGTGAGCCACCCCAGGCTGCATGCCATAGCCTGGGGCTCTCTCTACCTCCCTGATTTTTTTCTGTAAAGGTCTCTCTCCATGGGTAGCCACCAGCTGGAGACCTCTGTGACGTGACAGCAGGACCTTGAGGGGGTAACTGGAGCATGGCCTGGAAGCAGCTGTGTACCAGCTGAATGCCTTGCCAATCTCTCCCGCACAAGGCTGGCCCCACGCCAAGGGAATCCAGCTCTGGCTGTGCATGGGAAAAACTAGTCCCCTGGGGAGCTGGGGCTGGGAGTGATGAATCCATTCCTAGTGGCTTGAATGGACAGAAGGCGATCAGTCTGGGAGGGCATTACCCACCCACATGGACCCCAGCAATTTTATAGCAGAGGGTAGAAAATTCATAATCCACACTGTATTATACAGAGTTCAGTCAGCAACCTGAGTTTTGTGAGGGATAAGGAGCGGAGATGGAGGTGTGGAGATGGTGTGCAGAGAGCATCCCAAAACCCCCGCATTATGTACCCATTCAACAGCTACCTGTTCCTTTCCAGCAAGTGAAGCCCACCCCAATCTTATTGCCTCGGCTCTGGCCCTTCTATCCTGATAGCCTATCCTGAGTGACCTGGTCCTCTAGGCTTTCTCAGTTTGTTTTTTTTCTATCATTAAAATCTCATTTCAAATACCACTTTCTTAGATTTTAGTGTTCTCAGCCTCCCTTAACTTACCAGCTCAACACTCTAGTTTACATTATATAACCTGCTCCCTTGCCGCCCAGAACAAGCCTATTCATTTTATTTCATGTTTACTGTTTCGTCCCTTTTGGGATGCCAGCTTAAAGAGAGCCAGCATCTTCACCCTCGGCCTTGAGCAATAGAAAAACTCCTGTAAGGAGGGATAAACAAAACTCAATTTAATTAATTCATGAATTCCAGCTACAACACACAGGCGGAGGCAGGAAGAGTTTCTCCGTGCTTGGTAGCAGCAGGGAGGGTTCAAGGCTGCCGGAACCCTCAGTACCCACTTTGAGACATCTCACTTTTTCATGAGCCCACACTCCTCTCTGCTAATAGAGACTGAATCACTCTCTGAGTCATCATTGCTGCCTCTTGGCACCCATGTTTTCACTACATAACTCTCCCACTTAGGGATGCTTTGGTTTTTTAACTAAGAACAACAATAATCAAGACACAATTTCAACAGAGAGATTGCCACTTCTCTCAAATAAGAAATGATCAGGAACTTCCTGGTTCAGCATCATGGTGGCAGGATGGCCATGAAGACCTTGTCACCTTGCTTGTGCCTTCTCTTGCTGACGCTAGTGCACAGCTTGTATCCCATGTCTGTCACCTCATGATCATGGATAGCTGCTGCTCCACCGACCATCGTGCCTACATCACCAAGAAGAAAAGGAAAAGTCAAGGTAGAAAGAGTCATGCCAGGTGAATCTGTCCCTTTACATAAGGAAAATGAAAGCTACCCAGAATTATATCCAGCCAGATTCTAGTTAGAACTAGATCACATGGCCAACCACCGAGAGTATAAACAACCATAAAACAGATTCTTTTCCCTAAGGTTGAGCTGTTGCCCGTCTTCTGAGTAAATCAGGATATTCATAGAAAAGATGAGACTGCTACGTATTAGCTATGCTAGCACTGAGCAGACAACAGTAGGCATTTGATCCCAAACTGGATTAGAAAAATCCCCTTCCTCAAAAATCATCGTCACGCCACACAGTGATTGAGTCTTTAAAATCCCTTTTGCTGTCATGTTTTCCAACCTGAAGCACGGTTAATAAAAACTCAGAGAGAGAAACTGGGGTTCAGCCTGAAGATCTGAAAAGCAAAGCAGCCAGCCACTGGCTCTTACCTTGACCTCAGTCCGAAAATGGCGATCCTGCCTTCGGGAATCTCAGAATAAGACTGTGTCTGAGAGCTGTTTCCTCCCATTTTATAGTCCTCTCTAGGGCTGGGATTAAAGGTGGGCATCACTGGGATTAAAGGCATGCACTGCCTGGTTTCTATGGCAACTACTGTGGCTACTGGGATTAAAGGTACATGTCACCACTGCCTGGCTGTAAGGCGGACCAGTGTGACTGTTTTACTCTCCCAGTCTTCAGGCCAGCTTTATTTATTAAAATGCAATTCAAATGCCACTGCACCAATCTTAGGAGAGTGTTTCCATTCTTTAAATTCTGCCTTTTGCTTCATTACCTTCCTGCAAAGGTATCTTCTTGTCTTCTCTGCAGTTTAAAACTAAAGGGCCTTTGTAGCAGGAGCGTCTACTTGCTAGCTCTGTCAGGTGGCTCTCCTGCCTCCCTTGGCAGCTGCAAGTCTCACTGGACCAAATGCTGTTTCTCCAGGGTGACACAGGCAGTGTAGACATTATGTCATCAGCTCAACAACACCCTCCTCTTCACCTTCAGACAGCTGAGCTCGCAGAGGGTACAGGCCTTGTGGACACCAAACACCAAAGACAGGGTGTGGGGCTGGGGAGGGTGGGACACTCACCAATAAAGCACAGCTAGAGCTGGGTGACAAAGGCCAAGGCATTCTCTGCCCTCTGGCTGCTCACCCAGGGTCACCTGCTTATAGAAGCCAAGCTCACACTGACTCATAATGCCACCCCTCCCACAATGAGGAGCGGTCCCAAGGGATGCAAAGGCTGTGATTCCAGCTCAGCCCCCCTCCCAATGCAAAACCATGGCAACATTCTGTGTCATGGTATCAGGACTTTCCTTTTCTGTGACACTTTTGCTGTATCACCTACAAACTTGACATACAGCCTTTTCAATGCTCATCTGGGTCTTAAGCTTATGCAGACTTTTAACAGGATTTCTCAAAAACATGTTGCTTGCAGGTTCTGTGTGAACAAATGGTGTCTTGATCAAGAAACTCTTGGACACATCTCATTAAACTGAAACCTCTTTTTTTTTTTAAATGTTTAAAAGCATTCTACACTCCAGTAGGCACAAAGGTATCAGGAAGGGTGTAAATATATGGTATTTTTCAAACCTGTCTAGGCACTGACATTCTTTTCCTTGGCAAATAGTGAAAGGAATGTCCTAGGGGGACTGCAGACTCTCCAGAGCATGGACTGAGACAGTCTCAGTAATTCCTTTGAGAAGCTCCGCTAGTGATATTTGGGGTCACAGCCTCAAACCCACTACTACCTCAGCCAGGAACCAAGTACTGACGCAAAAACACAACCCTCACCTCAAAGGAGATACTGCTAAAATTCCTTCCCTTTAAGACCACATCCAACCCCTCCTCCTATGGTACCAGCGTTAAACCAAGGTTCAGTTGGACCAAGGTTCGCCCCAGGGAACCAATGAGTTTATTTGACTTACTTGGAGAGCACGGGTGAAGGGTAATGAGCAGCCACAGTGGAAATCTGTACCCAGAATGACAATTCCCCCATGGCTGTATATATGGACCCCTCTCCCTCCATCCTTCCCCAGCTGTATACTCTAGTTTCTCCCAGAGACACATGTGCAATTAGGGCAGAACTGCACATGACTGACTGTGGTGCAGAGGTGTAGCATGGGGGCCTGCTTTGTTGGGGTTTCTGTCTTGCCCAGTTCCCACAGCCAGTAGGTCCCAAAGAATTACACAGAAGTCTACATAAGTTATAAAACTGGCTCATTAGCTCAGGCTTCTTATTAACTCTTATAACTTATATAGCCCATTATTCTTATCTATGTTAGCCACATGGCTCTGTACCTTTTTTCGGCAAGGTAGGTCACATCTTGCTTCTTCCATGGGCTGGGCAGGACTGTGGAAAGAATGGGCTTCCTCCTTCCCAGCATTCTTTTGTTTTCATTGCCCCACCTTTACTTCCTGTCTGGTTGTCCCACCTATACTTCCTGCCTGGCCAATCAGCGTTTATTTAAAACATGATTGACAGAATACAGACAATTCTCCCGCACCAGGGAGGGGTGTAGCTGGATACTCAGTTAAGGGTCCTGTGACACTTCTTCCACTCTCTTTCCAAAAGGGAGTCAACAAGCCAAGCTCTGACGAACTTTTGCAAGCAGGCCTAAAAATGGGGGAGGGGGGAGAATAGTCATTTGGCTCAGAAGACAGTCCTGTAAAGAGGAGATAAGAAGTAGTCTATTCTGAACACAGATATGAGTGACCACGGCCTAGGAGTACAAAGTTACTTCAAAGTCAATGTTCTAGTGCTGTGACAGTTCAATGGTGTTTTATTGTGACACAACAAAGAAAGTCATAAATAAAGACACTTTACAAACACATCCACAGAAGCATCAAGCCAACAGATTAAAGTAAAGTTAGAAATGTGCTGCAGACTCAGGCCATATCTGCCAGCTTTTTGGTTGGTTGGAAACCAGGGGTTCTGTCTGTACAATCCTAATGATTTTCCCAGTACTCACAAAGCTGGTGGGTCCAGTACAGAGGCAGGCAACAAATGACTGTTAAGAAAGCTAACGATGGCCCAAGATAATCTGTAATTAGGCCTAGACCTACAACACTCCAAGTCCTTCACAATCATTCATGCTCTGAAACAGTCAGTTAACTCTGCAGAAGGTTCAGTTGAAGATGCCCTTCTGGACACTTCCATGTTCCCACAAGAAACATGTTCATGGGAAATAAGCCATAACCTCCCAAAACAGTACCATACTCCAGGGACCAAGAGTTCAAATACTTGTGCCTACTGGGGCCATTTCTTACTCAAAACCCCACCTACCTCTCCTTGGTCCTTATAGGCCCTTGGCCATATCATAATACACAATGCTTTTATACCAATTTCAAAGTTCATAAACAATCTCAATGTCATTTTAGAGTTCAGAGTCTCTTTTGAGACTGACGGCAGCCTCTTAACTGTTACCCCCTTGTTTAAAGAAATTCAACTTACATACTTTCAGTATACAATAACAGAGAATATATGTTATCAATCTGGAAAATGATTGGGAACATAAGATAAGATAATGGACCAAAGCAAGACTGAAATCCAGTAGGGCAGTAACCAAATTCTCTAGCTTTGTGGCTGGAATCTAGGACTTTGTTTTCAAAGAGTTTATATGGTTTCACCCCTCCAGTTTTACTGTCTGCAACATACACTGCCCCTCAACACACACACACACACACACACACACACACACACACACACACACACACACACACTCAACTTCCACTCTCTCTATGAAGTTCTCCTTGCAAGAATTCTCACAGCTCTGATATCTCTAAGATCTTGAGGTCGTTCTGAGACTCACTATTCATTCAATGACCTCTCATGACAGTGACCTGTCTCATGACAGACTCATGGCTTCCGTGGGCCCTTCATTCAATGGCCTCTCAGACTCATGGCTTCTGCAAGCCATCACCTTGCAGCAGCTCCAGTGCTGCCACACAATGCCTAACATTAGCAGCATCCTGAAAACATGGAGGAAGAATCCATGACCCTCCCCCCCTCATGACTCCAGAGCTAGAACCACATGAATGACACTGCCAAGTTTAGCTAGCACCTTGGAGTGGACTCTGGCCCCTTTCAGCCACATTTGCAACAGCTTTTGTATATTGAAGCAATTGCTTTCTAGGAACAAAAAACCCTTAATTCTTTCCCCTTTCACAAGTTGGACTCTTAGCAGACAGTAGGGGCTCACCCTGAAGGCATCCTTCCCATTGCCCCGACACAAAGCAGAATGTTTCTCTTTAATGGCATTAAGCTCCTTAACAATTACATCCTCTCTTTCAGCACAGTCTTTGGCTCTTAATTGGGCTTCCTAGTATTCCTTTTCTCTCCAAACTGTACAGTTTGTGTCTCTTTTTGCCACACTCCCTCTTTTTCTTTGTAGACCTGTGTAAGAGTTGCCAACCACCATGTAACACACTCAGTGTTACACTGTTGATATTTCCTCCACCAAATGGATGGGTCCATTAATTTCCCCTTTAGTCCTAGGCAAATTCTTAGGACACAGGCAAACAGAGCCTGCTAAAAATCATAAGAATAGCCTCTAGCCCAGTACCTAACAGCTATGTGATTCCCCTCTGAAACCTCATTAGCGTCCACAATCCACATTATTCTCAGCACTTCTGTCTCACAGGCTCTGACTAGAATGGCCCATTAAGTTCTCCATGCAGAACATTTGTAGTCCAGAATTCTGAAGTCTTCCATGTAAAAAGGAAGAAGAAGGAGGAAGGGGAAGAAGAGGAAGGGGAAAAGGAAGGAGGAGGAGGAAGAATAGGAGGAGGAGGAGGGGGAGGAGGAGGAGAAGGAGAAGGAGAAGGAGAAGGAGAAGGAGAAGGAGAAGAAGAAGAAGAAGAAGAAGAAGAAGAACAAGAACAAGAACAAGAACAAGAAGAAGAACAAGAAGAAGTAGAGGAAGAAGAGAGCATTGGCATCGTCAGGTTCTTCATATAAACAGCCCACTCTCTAGTACCAACTTTTGTATTGGTTCCTGTCCATTGATGTAACAAAACACCATGACCAAAATTGACTTATGGAAGAAAGAGTTTATTTTGGCTCATGGTACCAAAGGGAGAGTACATAATGGAAACCACAACATATGTGTCTAGTGCGTCTTTAAAAATTCCAGTGCTTTATTCTCCTATCTGTAGCATTGGGGTGAGTGACCTTTGAAAAATCTTAATTTTTTTCAGGTCAAAGATGGAGACAGCTCTGCAGAGATCTTCCTACACAAGACTTTCATTTTATCTTCAGAGACAGGCTGGGTTTTAGCCATCTTTGAATATCCTTCCTGGCCTCCTAAGGCATGCTTCAGTGATAGCTTAGAAAGTGAATGAGGCTCACAGTGTCTCTCACAGAAAGGTAGAAATATACAAGTTCATGTCTTTTCACACGAAAACCTAACAATAGATTCTAATACAAGTGTAGGGTGGGGCTCAGACAGTGAGCCCAATAACAAACATCAATGTTAGGATATGACTTTCCATGTTAAAACCTCTGC
Organism: Ondatra zibethicus; assembly: GCA_004026605.1. NCBI lineage: Eukaryota > Metazoa > Chordata > Mammalia > Rodentia > Cricetidae > Ondatra > Ondatra zibethicus. Next base: position 22,511 of record PVIU01011179.1, read on the forward strand.
AAACACGAAAAGCACACATTTCCCCTTCCTTTCATGGCTTATTAGTGGGTTATCTTTCACTCAAACGTTTATAATGAAATATGTTTCAAGGAAAACTACCAAACTTTTAAGTGTTGCTATTCTCTTCCATCTCTTCAATAAAATGATAATCACAATAACTTTTGCATCACTTAGCAACCTCTCTTCAGCTTGTTTCGTCTTGCTATAAACCCAGACCATTAATGCATTTTCAAAGCTAGAACAGAGAATTGATGCCAAAATCGCAATGAATGAGAGGTGTGTTTTTGGCAGCAGAAAGTGCAAATCTCAATGCTGTAAAGCAGAACTGGTGCTCGGTTCCTCTCCGCTGTGCTCTTGTGCCAAAGGAAACAGGAAGACAGGCGTTTTACTCTATATGCTTTTATCATTGCAGACCGGGTGTCCTTCACAAGAAGCTGAACAGCTGGCATGGTATCAACTGTAGTAAAAGAAAAGTTAACACACTCAGCAAACACAAATCCAACATTCACAAGAACACTTCTGGTTTTGGGTCCCAAAGAGAGGGAACACTCCTGTGAGGGTGATTCAAAGAAGGCATATTGACTAAGGAAGCTTCTTTTATTTTTGTTTTTTGCAAGTGTGTACATAGGTATAACAGAACCATAAGAGTTAACAGAAACTGAAGCATTTTGCCCACTCTCAGGCCCCAGAAGACCAAAGGAGTTCAGATTGTGAAAGGAGAAAGGCTATGCAAAAAGACACATGGTAAATGGTGGCCTCGCAAGGAGGAAACAAGACCATGGTGGTTGCTACCTTGTTTTCACTCATCTCCTTCCCATCAATTTCCTGCTGGGTGCTGGACCCCCAGTGATCTTGCCCAGACAGGGACAGAAAGCATGGAATCCACTGATGTGATCCACAAGGGTTAGTCCCTGAGACCAGATGGTGATGTGGGATTCCCCTCTGTATGCTATGAATATGTTTTGTTACCATTGGTTAATAAAGAAGCTGCTTTGGCCTATGGCAGGGAAGGAAAACTAAACTGAATGCAGGGGAAAAGAAGGCAAAGTTGGGCAGAAGTCATGTAGTTGCCCAAGAAGCAAGATGTGAGGTAACAAACAATGAGTTGCGTGATAAAATATAAAATAATAGAAATGGGTTAATTTAAGATGTAACAGTTAGCTAGGAATATGTCCGAGCCATTGACCAAACAGTGTTACAATCAATGTAGTTTTTGTGTGATTATTTGGGTCTAGGTGGCCGAAAAACAAAAGTGCAGTCTCCATTTATGATAGTAGAGTTCAGTGGCTAAATGGATAGTATGAGACATTGTGCTAAAGAACCCTAATAAACTTGTTGCATAGCTGCAGACTTTAATAATGTGAATTATAGCTAGGTAGTGGTGGTGCATGCCTTTAATCCCAGCACTCTGGAGGCAGAGGCAGGCAGATCTACAGAGTGAGTTCCAGGACCAGCTCCAAAGCTACACAGAGAAACGCTGTCTCAGAAAAGAAAGAAAGAAAAAAAGGAAGAAAGAAAGAAAGAAAAAGAAAGAGGGGGGAGAAAGGGAGGGAGAAAAGGAGGGAGGGAGAAGAGGGAGGGAGGAAAAGGAAAGGAAAGGAAAGGAAAAGAAATAAAAAAAAAAACCTGGGAGCTGAGAACTTTCTGTTTCTGTTCACCATTTTATCCCCAGTTACACCATTCATATATGAAGTTCTTCAAGTCACTATAGCAACAACTAAGTGGCCAACAATGCAATCCCTTTGGATACTAGTCAATGCAGACCTCACAAGTAAAGGTATAGAGACAGACAATGTCCCCACATCAGACACTAACTACAGAGATATTCCCTGGGACACCTATACTTCAGTCTAACCCACCACAAACTTAGCCCTTTGCTAGAATGACTCCAAGAACTCAGGAAAGCTCCCTACTTTCTCTTGAGGTTTTGTCACAACCCAGGAACAGCCAGTGAAAGAGCTCCATGGGACCAAGTACAGAATGGGGGCCACTCATTAGCCATTGGTGATTTAACTCCATTTCCTGCCCCCTGACCACCTCCCAGAAGTAGAGGTGACACGCGGAGCTCAGAGCGCTAATCCTCTGGTGACCAGCTTCTACTTGCAAAGGATCTGTTTCTGCCCCTGCTTCGGTTCCCTCATTAACACACACAAACTTTCCTCTCACTCAGAAAACTTCACACCTTTTGGGATCTCTGTGTTTGAAATGGGAACCAAGACTAATGTATTTTAAAGCCATACCACGCCAACACATTGTACCACAATGCCTGACACACAAGGGATGGGAAAGATTTTCTTGTGAATGAATAAGGTAGTCCTCAGTAGGCTACACCAGAATTATTTCTCTAGTAATAAAAAGAATTTTTAATGAAAAAAATAAATCTAAATTTCAATTTTAAAGGCTTTTTCCCCTTCTAGTTGGGTAACTTAAAGGAGACAAGCCCTGATGGTTCCCAGAATCTGAGATACTTCACACCCCTGACAGCTTGGGCACAGGGGACTGATGAGAGAAACATGAAGATTTTTCAGAGAAAGAACTGACCTATTGATCTTTCTATCTGCCATTTATTTCTCCTTTCCATCATAACCCAACAGGCTCTGATGCCCTGCAAATAAGGGGAAAAGTAGGGTTGGGTATGTTCATGGGTGGTGGAATAGTGAATGCATATTATCCCACGCAAAGAAATTTGTTCTCCAGATACTTTCCAAGACTTTGGGTCTCACCTTACTCTTTAAAAGCTCAAGTGATCAGTATCACATATCACAGGGACAACTGGGTTTCTATCAGGAAAATCTAAAATCAGGGCAGAGGAAAATTGAATGTAGTTAGGCTTTTCGAAAGGAACTTGAAGAGAGAAAAGAAAATGAAAACTAACACAGCACAATCAGGGATATAAGACTTTGAAAATAAGATGCAAAGATCTCAGCATAAAATAGGTGTGGGGTGAAGCTGCAGTGACACTGAGATTCTATGTTTTCTCTGCAAGAGGACCTTACCATGCTGACCATATGGTGGGGCTTGTTCATATGGCTGTAATAACTGCCTGGGATTTGTACAAAATGGAATCACTGGAGAAGAGGTATGTGTTGAACTGTGGGCAGAGAAGGTGTCATTTGCCTACTGTGGCCCCAGAATCTGGAGACTTTTCCATGGCCTGCTGCCTTCCAGTGTATCAAGGGCACTCCACCACCTCACTGGACCTCAGACACTCTGGAGCTGTCCCAGTCCCGGGTACTCAAAGCCAAGCCACAGGGCTACACATCTAAATTTTAAAGCTACAATACTAAGTTAAAAGAGTCATGGTTGGTGTGGCTTCTCATCCAACCGGTAGATGAGGTTCCTTTGAAGGAATGTAGAAACATGAGCAGGTTTTGGACTTGACCCTACCAGGAGAAAATGGTATATAGAACCCCTCCCACTTGCCCACTAGCTGTGACTGGCCAACCATCCTACCAGTAATGGGAAAGTCAACCTGTTGTAATAACACCAAAATGTGCAGCCACAGACTCAATTGACTCTGTTGCAGAGTTAAAGTTGCAGATGTCCCCAAGGAACAAGTCAAGGGCTTATGGGGTTAGAGTAGAACCACCCAGACTACCTTAAATCCAGCATGTCCACAGAAGGAATGTGCTAGGACATGGTGGGAGGCAAATATGGGACTGTTACATGATATTTCTTTGGAAGATATTAAGAATATCTATTTACCCCAGGAAGGACACGGACATACCAAAGAAAAGATTCCATCTTGATCAAGCCCGATAAGCCAGTGGATTTATTGAGGGTACTTATTGGAGCACAGAGGGCTACCTAAAGAGCACAGGAAACTCAAAGATATGTACACCCCTGAAAAGTTTCACCCCAGCATGGATAATGACTCAAAATATCAATGTCACTGGAGCCCCAGACAGCCTTCTACCACTTATATACTCCAGCATTACCCAAGACCACATGCAGCCTGGTGCATAAGCAGGAAGGGATGTGACCTAAAATTTCAGGTGAGGATCTGGTGGACTCTTTCCCTAGGCCACCTACAAGGAAAAATTAAGAGCCATAGATCGGATGTCACTATATTGTTTTGCTTACTTCGTTGCCATGACTGCAAGCCAGGTGGTCATGTCTCATCCAGGGAAATAGCTCTACTGACCACAGGAACTGTCTCTGGCTGGTGGGTGTATTACTTATTTTTCTCATTGCTGTGACCAATCACTCAACAGAAATGATTTCACTCAACCGAAATGATTTATACAAGGAAAGATATCTCTTAACTCATACTTTAGCAAGCTCAACTCATTGTGGTGGGGAAGGCATGATGGCTGGAGCAACTCAATCTGCAATGGCAGGGCCAATCAGCGTTATTTAAAACATGATTGACAGAATGCAGATAATTCTCCCGCATCACTTCCACCTCTTTTTTTATTAACAAAGGAAAATATCCATAGTCCATTTTTAGAGAATGTAGGCATAGTATTCCAGGCTACTTCCAGCTGATTGGGGGCATTGATAATCTTATGGGGACCTAAAGAAAATTTAGAGTTATGATCAAGTCCTGACTGGAGTATCCTGTGAAGCTTGATCATCTCAAGCAGCAGTGTTGAATCTGTTCTGGATGTAAAAGTCAGACATCTGGGCTGTCTGTTCCTACTGGAGATTTTTCAGGTGGTCTTCCTTGATTAAACCTGAGTTTTCTTAACTCAGAATGAATCCACAGCCTCTCATTTCCTGTGGAAACAAAAGCAAAATCTCTTCTCCAAAGTAACATATCTTTTGACTTCAATTTTGAAGTCAAGGTATTTTCAAAATACCTATCTTGGATTAATTCAGCAGCATTTATAAGCAAATATCTTTTAGCAGCTATTGCTCTTTCCTCAGCATTCAAACAATTCAAAGAGAGCATAATAACATACAGTATCCAGATTCTCTTTGTGCTTTCCATCTTTACGCAGCTTTATTTTAAACTCTATTTCTTTTATTTTTAACTTTTGGCTTTTTGAGACAGGGTTTCTGTGTATCTTTGTCCTGGAACTCACTCTGTAGACCAGGCTGTCCTTGAACTCAGATATCCACTTGTCTCTGCCCTCCCAGGGCTGGGAATAAAGGCCTGCACCACCACACCTTGAACTCACAGAGATCTGTCTGCCTCTGCCTCCCAGGCATTGGGATTAAAGGTGTGTGCTACCACACCTTGAACTCACAGAGGTCTGTCTACCTCTGCCTCCCAAGTGTTGGGATTAAAGGTGTGTACTACCACACCCAACTACTCTCTTTCTTTTTTATTTTAAGGACTTTAACCTTTTTCTTTTCTCTCCCAAGCCAGCATATATTTTTAACACACAGTAAACCATTTAGAGGTTTTATTCCTTTGAATCTCTCTATGTTGTATATCTCTCTTTTTCTGACTACACGAGTCTTTAATGCTTTGATGCCTGGATCCAGCCCATTCCTTAGCTTTCTGAAATTCAAGCCTCATGGTGGAGATACTGGCTTACCATCTGTAGCCATGTTTATTGCCACAACTCTATGGCAATTCAAGGTCCCTGCCAGCAAGCAAGCTGCAGCAGTGTGCTCACAAACCACACTCAAATGCTCCATAGTCAGACCGCCTGCCTGAAAGAGTCAGAGATTTCCCTGGCAGTACGGCCCAGAAAGCCAACATTTTAAAATGGCGCAGTTTTTTCCTGCTATGGCTGAAAACCAAAAAGCATGCGGTCGGCTTCTCATTAATACTATGTAAGTGTTTTGTGGCAGGACCTCTTAAAAGAGCTGCAGGGTTTTGCAGATAAAACTGAGTCATGAAGCCTCTCTTAAATGAGAGCACTTGGCTCTAGCAAGCAGAGCAGATCTGAAAAATTGGTCCTACCAAGAAGCCATGATTTACTCTATTCTTTTCTGTCTAGAATTACTTCCCAAGCTCTCTCAGGTTTTATCTCGATGCAGTTGTCCACGTGGGCACCATTCTGTACCATGAAGGGCCTGCTTGCCGGGGTTTCTGTCTTGCCCAGTTCCCACAGCCATTTAGCCCCAAAGAAAATCACACAGAGGTCTCCATAAGTTATAAACTGAATGGCCCACTAGCTCAGGCTTTGTATTAGCTCTTATAACTTATATTAAGCCATTATCCTTATCTATGCTAACCACGTGGCTCAGTACCTTTTTCAGCGGGGCAGATCACATCCTCCTTCTTCCATGGTCTGGGCAGGACTGCAGAGGAATGGGCTTCCTTCTTCCCAGAATACTCCTGTTCTCATGGCCCCACCTCTACTTCCTGTCTGGTTGTCTCACCTATACTTCATGCCTGGCTACTGGCCAATCAGCGTTTATTTAAAACATGATTGACAGAATGCAAACAATTCTCCCATACCACAAAGAGAATAGGGTTTCTAGGCACCATCGAATCACAGTTTCTCAAGGGTGGGGTCTTTGAAAGGTCACATACTCCTTCCTACAATGACAAAAGGCCCACTAACTGCCCATTCCACAGTTGTAAACTAGTTGTAAATCTCTGGATTGCAAATGCTGTGGTTTGGAGATGAAACGTTTGGTCTCTTCCCAGCTCATGTTTTGAACATCAGTGCCCAGGTAGTGGCACTGTTGTGGGAGGTCGCTTTCACTTTGGGAGATGTGCCACAGCTGGAAAAAGTAGGTAACTTGGGATGAGTCCTTAGGTGTATGCCATTCCCATACACTTCTGGTGTCAATCTCTGCTTTCTAGTCAGCACGAAGTGATTCAGACCCTGGAGCACACACCCTGGCTAATCAGATGCAGTGCTAAGCAAACTTGGGCCCATCTTCTGGAACCATGAGCAACATATATCATGTCACCTTTCAGTGTTCCCATTAGGGTCTTTGTATTTTGGTCATAGTAATGCAGAAAATAACAAACACAGTTCACTTCTGAAGTGAATAACAGAGAACTAAATGAACACACACACAACACACACACACACACACACACAGAGAGAGGCCCTATGCACCTGCCTACAAGGTAGATACCTGCCCTTCCACTTGCCTACAAAGCACACTGGGTAAGAGCTCCCAGGGCACATTGCCCTCTTCCTCTTCCTTCATCTCACCTGCCTGCAGCTGAGATTGAGTGAGCATAAGCTCTACATTACACTGAGTTACTAAAAAGAAGTATAGAATTTGGGTCACCTCTCTTAATTCCCTGCTGACACGTTTTAATGGAACAATTATTTAATAATGCACACTTAGATCAGCAAAGCCTTACAGGGTTTTGCTACTTAGATTTTACATTGTCACAGTTTCCTTAAAATCTTCAATCTTCTGATTAGTGACCCAGCATCCATTGTGTAAATCACTCTTCTAATTCCGGGTCAGTAAAGAGATGGTCCCAATAGCTGCACGTGGCTGTGCCTCCCTAACCAACAACAATAACGAACTAACCCACAGCATTGCTTCAGAGCCTCTGCTCAGAGACTCATGACGTCAGAGCCCTTGTGACTCAGTCACCGCCTACTGCCTGGATCCGCCCAGAGAGGATACTTCATACCCCAACTATAATAGTGCTCTTCCAGGCAGTATCTATGACCGAGTGTTTCCCCAGACACTGGGAGTACACAGATCAGATAAGAAACTCTTAGATGGCTATGAACTTAAGAAAGAAGCCACACTTCACTTAGATTCTTCTTTTGTACTACTATTATTATTATAACTATTATTATTATCATTATTATTATATCTTCAGTACCCACTGCCTACAAGGTGTGACTTGTATACTTGGTAAGAGCTCCCCAGGACACATCACCCTTTTCCACTTCCTTTGGATGCCTGGTGCATGAGACACAATTAAATTGTGGTTTAACACATGGAGTAAGATGCTCAGGATGGAAAGGCATTCCTATCACATACAGATTCCACCCACAGCACACTTCACAAAATCTGTCCTGCACTGTCTATTTATTTCAACTCTGGGTGCTATTTTAAGCTTCTGGGTAAAAATTTTAATTTAACAGGTAATAGAACTCTCTAAGGGCCACCTCACTGGCCTTGAGCTTAAAGAAATGCTGCATTCAAACAGCCAAAATCATTAAAGCAGACTACCCTACCAGGCCAGATTGCTTAATATAATTAAGGGGCAAAAGAAAAGGGAGGAAGAGCAGGCTGTTTGTAGACACCATCCTTCCACAGAGCGGATTGTTGGTTACAAATTAGAATCGCCCTGGGAGTTCTCAAAGGTCCTAAAGTTCAGGCCACGATCCAGACTAAATCAGAATCTTGGGAGTGATGCTGAGACATTCAAATATTTTAAGTAAATATTTTATCTGAGACTAACTTTAGGTTAGTAGATAAGTTGAAAAATTGTAAAGATGGTATAGAGTTTCCATTTATATCGTACCCAATTTCTGCTATTATTATGCTATATTATTATATTTGTTATTAAAAAGTCTGTTTTTTCCTTTTCTCCTCCTTCTCGTCTTTCCTTCTCTGCTTCCTCTCTGGGATTGAACCTAGGGTCTCTCAAATACTAGCCAAGCATCCTACCCCTGAGCTGTGTCTCCAGCCCAATGATACATTATTGCTGACACAGTATCACTGGGTATACTCAACACTTCTTGCCTCCAGTTTTACCCAGCATCCATTCTTCTCTCCCAGGATCTCATCCAGAACGTCCCACAACATGCACAGCATCTTGTCTCCTTGGGCTCCTCTTGATGGTAACAGTGTCCGAGATTTCCCTGGTATTTTATGACCTTGATTGATGATTGATTGATTTTCAGGAGTACTGGTAAGATATTTTAGAAAATGCTCAGCACTTGGAGTCTGTTGATGTTTTCCTAATGACTTAGCTTTGGTATATGGTATATGTGCTTTGGTAATGAAGATCACAGCAGTAATGGGTAATTCTCACTACTCCTATCAAGGGTGCATGCTATCAATGTAATCACCTCCAACCCTGCCCCTGATTATCCAGCTAAGGTGGGTGTGTATGTCTGTTGTCCTCAGTATAAAGTTCCTCTCTTTTTCCAAACTATCCTCTTTGGAAGGAAAGGATTGTTTTCAATTTACACTTAAGCAACAGAGAATTATGCTAATTCCTGAGGACAGAGTGGCTATACATATTACATGGAATTCTTTGACACAGAAAATTATTTATTTAATAACTTACTCCATTTGGTATAGTCATATATGTATTTATTTTCTACTTTGGGTTTCAACCCATTAGTGATTTATTTCTTTTGTCATTCAAATGTCCCACTTTAAGCTACTGGGAGTTAATTTGGCTAACTTTGCATTCCTTTGGTAAATCCCCATCTGTGTGTACATGTGTCTATGTTTATGAGCATTTTCTTTTCATCCGGTCTTATCTTTGGTATCTCTCACTTTAGTCCTAGAACCAGTCATTTATCTAAAATGTGTTCCTTTTTATTAAAGAATAATACTGTAAATCAAGATCTGCATAGTAGGTGTGCTTTTTGTACTTAGGGTACTTGTTAATATATGACATCCCAGCTGATGAGGCAAACAGATTATCTGTGTGTATACTGACACACAAATGTAGACAAAGTTTCTGTCCTGCCTAGTCCTGCAGTTGTTCAGTCCCAAAGAAAGACAGAGGCTTATATCAATTACAAACTGTTTGGCCTATTTCTCAGGATTATTACTAACTAGCTTTTATGACCTTTCACCCATAATTCTTGTCTATGTTTAGCCATGTGGCTTGGTAACTTTTAGCAGAGAGGCATTCTCATCTTGCTTCCTCTGCATCTGGCTGGTAACTGCATTTCTGCATTTCCTCTTCCCAGAATTTTCTTACTCTGGTTGCCCCACCTATATTTCCTGCCTGGCTACTGGCCAATCAGCTTTTTATTAAACTAATATGAGTGACAAATCTTTACAGTGTACAAGAGCATTACCCACAGCACACATACATACATATTTCTATGTTATCTATAAATACTTCTATATGTAACAACCCATGTCTATATACAATGAACAAAAGTTACATTGAAACCCTCAACTATAGTCCAGTACCACAGCGGTGATCCCAGATTCCTTCCTTTCCTCCTGTGTATCATCCCATGACAACCATGAAACAGATACCTGACTGCCCATGCATATAGATATTCAATTCCAGTATGTATGAAAATTGCTAATGTAAACTACCATGAGAAATGTTACCAGCTATAGCATGGTGCATCTGTATCAGACAACAATCGTTTCCACATTTACTTAGGTCAGCCTCCCTTTGTCTGAAAACTAAAAATATTTATCACAGTTCCACATTTCATTCCAAGACTCCTCCAGCCCCCTGCATGAATCATTTAGTTACTACTATACAGTAAGACCTTGTATTACTGAGTTTCTGTAGGCCTTGAAAAATCACAATGTAATTAAGGAGTATATAATACAGAATGCCATAATATAATACATGATATATATTAATATATTATTTTTTATAAAATAAAATTGGATCATTGTATTAAACAACTGCCCATCCTTCATTTATTCTATCCTCTTCACTGCCTCCTGAGCCCCTGGAACTGCTGGCCTTTCTATCATCTTGACTGGTTTTCTTTTTGTAGAATACCATATAATGGAATAATACAACACACAGCTGATGTGGGATGTCCTTCTGTACATGTGTTGCTTTTTATTGGTTGATGAATAAAGCTCTTCCGGCCAATGGCTTAGCAGAGCAAGCCAGATGGGAAATCTGAACAAAGATAAAGAGAGAGAGTAGATGGAGTCAGAGAGACGTGACGTAACTGCGGAAGGAGAAAGATATCAGCCAGAGCTTCACCCGGTCTGGGCAGCAGGGAACGAAAGAGCAATAGACTCTTCTTACACACAGCCTTTTCACAATGACTCTGTTCTGTGTGTGTGTGTGTATCTGTCTGTCTGTCTGTGGACTGTCTTTCCTAGGTGTCAGCCATCTTGCTTTTCTGTTTGTTTTATCTTTGAGATTGATCTCTTGTTGGCCTGTATTTAGTGAGTGTGGTAAGTTGTCTTTCTGGTCAATGAACTCTAGGGACCTGCCTGCCTCTGCTTCTCCAGTGCTAGCAATACAAGTGAAGCACCAATCCCCGGCTTTTTTACCTGAGCCCTGGGGACTCAACCTCAGATCATCAAGTACTTCACCTTTTGAGCACTCACCCCAGTCTCACGATGACCTGTTATGCATATTTGCAAACTCTGTTTCTGCTCTGCTGACCTTTGACCCTACTCTTTTAAGGATGTAATATGCCTCAACAATGAACCCGTAGTTTCTGAAAGCAGATAGCATTGCCCCATTTCAGCAGTGGATCAGGCAGGGCTGTTTTTGATAGCTTTCCAAATGATTTCGATGCCTAGCCAAAGGCAAGGACCTCTGCCTTTGAGGCTGCTGGAGACAGAAGAAAAAACAGGATTTCAAGGTCAAGCCACCTTTGACATTCTTGGTCTATAAGCAAGACAACGAAATCTTGGGCATTAGTGTCTTACTCAGAAAACTCTGTCACAGTGCTCTTGTGAGAGACCACCATGGAGGACCCTGCTCTGGGTGAGCAGCTGACCACCCCAACATGAGTTACCTGCCCTCTGCTTCTAAAGCATCCATGCCTGAGTTCACCGTGTACTCTCTTTGACCGTCTCATTGCCAACACTATGAGGGACCAGCGTCGTCACTATTACCGTGAAATACCTCAACAAGTTCATGAACAGTGAAGATGGGTTTTGGCTCAGAGTGAGGCTTTTCTTAGAAAAATGGTTGCCTGAGTAAAGAAATAATCTTACTTGACAATCTTTGTGGAAGATGTGATTCATTGTGTGCCCAAGGGGGAACTAAAATCGATCTATTATTTTTTTAATGACTTGGGGTAGTAATGAGAATTTACTGGTGCTACAGAGGCATTAATAAAAGAATTGAAGGTAGCATACTCTAAAGGGCGAAGAAGATGCTTTTCTAAAAAATAAGGCAAATAAGAAATTATGCGAGAGATCACTGTGGGAAGCAACAGTCACTCTTGCTATGACTATAGCTTTGCATATTTTTAAATTTGGATCATACTTTTAGTACACAGTTATGTGAGATTATTAGATCAAAAAATTTTTCATTTAAAGATTGTCATATCGATACCACCTTTCTTTCTAAAAACCCATCCACCACTTTACAGAAATGTGTGTGTGTGTGTGTGTGTGTGTGTGTGTGTGTGTGTGAGAGAGAGAGAGAGAGAGAGAGAGAGAGAGAGAGAGAGCGAGTGAGCAAGAAAACAAACAATAACAATAAAATCAAGTCAGGAATGGTGAAAAGAAGGGAAAATTAAGCTCACATTATCGAATGTGCTCTAAGCTCCATGCTAGGAATTATACACATTTAAATTACTTAATCCTCATGACAAATTTAATACCATTCTCACCCCCACAGAGTCTCAGAAAAGCTGCACATGTATCTTGCTGGAAGGCATACAGCTAGCGCTGCAGAGCCAGGATGTTCCCCAAGTGAGCCTCAAATCCAGGCTCCATTCCCATCCCAGAAATCACCCCGCCATAATGGCCTGACTCTTTAATTTCTTAACAGGAGAATGCGCATGAATAAAATTTTAATTTCCCAAAATATCCCCCAAGTTCCTAGACATTTTCTGAGTTGAACCCTAACTCCTCGCAATGTTGTATGAAGAACCTAAGAATGTCAGCCTGGTTGCTTCAGCAGGTTTTAAAGGAAAGAAATGTTTCATGCCCTGCTGGGCACAAACAGGTACACTTTCACCATGATGTCTCCTAGGCAGCATCCCACCTGTTGACTTTCCCTGGGTGTCATTAGTGAATCCCATGGGCCTCCATTCCAGCTATCAAGAGGTCTGCCTGTCCAGCATCAGTGGCAATAATGAGACATAGCAGCCGCTCAACGGAAAGCAGGGACTCGTGCAGGAGAGAGGGGCCGGGCCCTACCAAACTCCTCATAATAAAACTGACAACAAGACTCAGGGAAATGAAAATGCCAGGGGGTCAGATCTGGCTACGGAAACCACCACAGAATCCAATTAAAAGTCGGTGTTGCCCAGCTTCTCTCTTGACAGGTACCTTGTGCACAGCTCCCTGTCATTTCCCAAAGGAGAGGGGATGAGCTGCAGCCCAGTAGAGAGGAAAACTCAGCCCTGTGAGGAGCTGCTGTGGCTGCCACAGCACCAGGTGCAGGGAGATTCTGGGGAATTAAAGACACTCAACAGAAACAACCCTCTGCCATCGTCACTCGAGCTGGCAGGGAGCATGGGAAAGTGACCTAAATTCTAAGAATTTAATAGATTTGTTTAAAAATGCTAATTGATATATTTGATATATTTTACACACACACATACACACACACACACACACACACACAGAGAGAGAGAGAGAGAGAGAGAGAGAGAGAGAGAGAGAGAGAGAGAGAGCGCGCCTTGTTCTACTTCCATTTCTTTTGCTTTGATAAGCATCCTGACCAAAAGCCACAAAAGGGAGGAAAGGGTTTATTCAGCTTGTATTCACAGATCACCGCACTGAGGCAGGAACTTAAGAGGCTAGTCACCACATAGTCACAGTCTAGAGCAGAGAGAAACAACGACACACAGACTGCCTGCCTGCCTGCTTGCTCTCATCCAGCTTTCTTCACTGTTAAGCACTCAGGGGTACCCTGCCTAGGAAATGGTGTCACCCACATCTTTCTATATCAATTAACAAACAAGAAAAATCCACGCCAGACATGCCCACAAGCCAACCTGCTTCCCACGGATCCTCAGTTGTGACCCTCTTCCCAGGCGACCCTTGGTTTATCAAGTTACCACGGGTGGAATGACCGAGTTGGAGTTATTAGCATTTTCCTCTCCTCCAACCGTTTTCATTTCTTCATGTTGGAATCTTAAAATTAAGGCTCTTCTAGGCCCTTCTCCTCGCAGGTAAACTGGGAGTGTGGGAGCGTTTTGAAAAGTCACATGGCTTCATTTCTGTCACCCTCCCAGCAAACACAGCAAATAGGCCTTCTCTCTCGTCATTACACAGGCTGTCCCCTGTTCATCCCATGGTGGTTGTACATGAATCAGCAAATGGGAGGGGCACATGCAGGGCCTCTTCAGACCTAGGCTCAACACTGGCCCTTCCAGCAGGTTCCACTGACCGTGACAAAACACCAGACCAGCACAGGGAGATGTGTGAAACTGGGGTGTACACACTAAAGGGATGAAGTGCAAAGTCACACTACATGAGGCCCAGCTACAGGAAGGGAACAATTACAGCTGCCTTGGCATACATCTACCACACTTCCCTTTTTCAGGCTCTTAGAAATTGAATTAATAAGCAGGAGTTGCTTGGTGAATGCGAAATCAAGTATAATTGGATGTGCTCAGGGGTTATTTATACCAAGCTTCAAAATAGCTTGATGAACTGTACTGGCCCCAAACCCAGTGTAAACCAGAATGCCACAGATTCTCTCTCTGCCCCCCCATCTCTCTTTCTCTGTGTGTCTCTATTTCTGTCTTTCTGCATCTGTCTCTCTCTGTCTGTGTGTCTCTGTCTCTCTCTTTCTCTAATACACTCCAAGTGTGCATCTGAAGCTCATTTCTCAGGTAGACCCCTTTGGCACATATCCACCACTAAGCAGTGGCCCCTTTCCCCACACTGCAGATTTGCTTTCTATAGATGCTGCAACAATTGCTATGCTTGGCTTATAGGTGATAACGTTTAATGGCAGCTGAAACTATTTCAGAAAGATATGGGGAAAGTCTGTTTATCTCTCATCCACTCTTCGGGAGCCCAGAGACCGTGGCTCACCTGGAATGTGGAAAAAGAACTCCTCTCTTCATGTTCTTACTAGCTAGAGCTCTAATAACCAGGAATCTCTGGCCCTCATCCTACAACCCAGTGGCAGAGCCCATGTTTCTGAAGGCTGCTGAGCTATGGACACCAGGGAGCATGTCCTGGGGGTGATCTGAAGCTGAAATCTGGTTGTTCTGTGAAAATCAAGGAACCTAAACTCCAATAGAGCAAGTTAACAGTCTGCTTTTCGACATGGCTTTGGAATGAATCCTCCAGGAGAAATGAGTTCTCTGGGTCAGTATTCCATCACACGCTGCCCTCCTTAAGGAGCTCAGAGGCAAACCTCTCAGGCTTCCCAATGGGAAACTTGCACTGCTTTTAGCATTTGCATGTTGGTGTGTGGTTCTTCCTCTCAACATCACTGATCCTGTGTGTGAGGGCATCTCCTTTTGTATATTGCCTGCTGGCCAATTCAGTGCCAAATCCAAAACCAGCCCTGGCATGTCTACAGGCCCATCTGGTGTGGGTTTTAGATGTTAGCTGCACATCACACTGCCTTTGCCTTAGATGCCATAGTTTTATATACACTCGGCTCTGCTTCTTTGTCTAAATATTTCAGCATTCATTCTGTCCAATTTCAAATGCTTATTTAAGCAGCCTCAAGAGCTTTATGGAACCTCAAAGAGATGGGAAGGGGATAAATAAATAAATACCATTTTCCCAAGAAAGCTCCCATTTGAATGTTTCTTTTTTGAATACTTAAAAAGAAATCCTCAGTTTCATGTAATTTGAAAGAATTCTTACTTTTTAAACCCAGGTCCCAAAACTGAAGACATCATATTCCTCAGTGTTCATTAGCTTCTTTGGTCCAGCCAAGACCCCTCCCATTCTGTCTCCTGTAAGGTGCTTATTCCCCCTGCTGCCACAAAGTAACCCTTCTGAACACATCCCTGAACTCCTTTGTGGTTTGGAGGGAATATATAGTTTTTGCTCTGGCCTGAAAAACTCCATGCAAATGTAACTTTTATAAATTCAATCTGTTTCTTTTCCCATCCTGGGCTGCTTTTAAGATGCAAGTGTTTTTGCTACAAGCACATCCAGTCTGTTGCTTCTCTGTGTTAAACAGGAAGAACCTAACACGTTTTGCCTTTCTACTTCTCACATCCCAAAAGCGCTAAGACCACTGTTGTGGTTTGAGTGTAAAATGTACCCCAGAGACGGTGTGCTGGAGCACTTAGTGCCCAGCTGGTGGCGCTGTTTGGAAGGCTGTGGAAACTGCAGGAGTTGGAATCTCACTGGAAGCCTTGGGTAATGGGAGGTAAGTCTGGCTCCACTTCCTGTCTGCTCTCTGCTTCCTAGGAACTTGACATGACCAGCAACCTCTTACGCCTACTGCGATGCCTTCCCTAGCAGGATTGCCTGCATTCTTCTTAAACTATAACAAGCAAAGAATCCCACCCCTAAGTCTCTTCTTGGCCCGGATGTAGTCACAGCAGTCACACAGTGAGCGACACAGAAAATGAAGAGCTTTGCTGTGATATGCCTGATGGTGTGGCTTGTAGGTCTTTAGGATGAATTTTCAGAAGGAATGGGGAAGAGTTTGGGACTGTAGGCTGGAGGAGCCTAGAATGCTGTAAGCAGAGATTAATGGGCCATCCTAGTGGGAGTCTGGAAGACAAGGATGCTGAGAGAAATGCAGGCAGCAAAGGCCCAGCTCATATGATACAGAAACAGATCAAGGACTCTATTGGGGGCTGGGATAGAAAGCCATTTGTATTATAGTTCTGTCAAAGAATCTGGCTCTGGGGCTATTAAGATGGCTCAGCAGGTAAAGGGCCTGCTAAGAGTCTAGTGGTGTGAGTTTGTTCCCTGGAACTCATGTAATGGTGGAAGAATCAACTCCATAAAGCTGTCCTCTGACCCCACATACACTTAAACACATGCACACGCACACGCGCGCACACACACACGCACACACACACACACACTAAAATTTTTGAAAATAAAATTAGAAAACAACAACACAGAAGCTGGCTTCATTCTGCTAATACTCTGGGAACTTGAGGCTGAATTAAAAATAAAAAGTAATATAGAAATTTATTCTGCAGGGGAAATCTCAGGACAGGGCCATGTCGTGGTCACTGCTCACAACTCTCAATCAAGTTCTGCAATGGGAGAAAACAACAAATGGAACAGAAAGTGTTGGCTTGTTGAGAAGAGTGAGTGACTGTAAAGTTGCCCATAAGAAGGGAGCAAAAACAGCTAAAAGAATGAGCCCTTTAAAAACAAGCCTGCTGTTCTGCTCTGACACAATAGGAAAAGAGGCCCCACCTACTGATGGTTCCAATTTAGGTAAATGCTCATATATTTGAAAGAAGAGGCCTGAACTGAGAATGTTGTCAAAGGCATTCTGCAATCAAACTAAACTGTCCTCTGAAAATATTTTCTCATATTCATCCACCCAGACATACAGAGGCCACTGTAGCTTTGATCCAATGGTGATGGATTGGAGGTGACTACATCTCAAGCGGGTAGTAGAACTTTGCAAAACTGCATCCACACAGTCCTGGTTTTCCAGGCATGTGAGATGCAATGGCGAGGGAGCAATGGAGTCTCGTGTCACGGTTCCGGAAGACCACTGAAGCCAGGCCCTGAGAAGATGTGAAGGTGAAGTCTGAGTTACAGTGGAGGTTCCAGAATGATGGTGATGCTGAGACAGTAGACCCTGTTCCAGTGTAAGCAGCAGGAGTAGGGTGAAACTGGCCCAAAGATAAGCCTTGTGGGCTGTAGGTAAAAGAGCTGAGGGAGCAGGGCTAACCAGAGACATTGGAGCCTGGTGTGTCATCATGAGTCCCAAATGCTGGATGTGTAGCTGTAGAATATGTGATTTGGCCTGGTGGGTTGCCTTGTTCTAACTTTTATTTGCTCTGTTCCCATTGCCTCTTTTTTTTTTTTAGTGGAAATATTTACTCTGTGCCATTATATATTAGAAGTGTGTAACTTTTAATATTTTTAAAGGAACTCACAGGAGTCCCTTTAGACTTTTATTCTTTTAACACACACACACACACACATATATAAAGTATTTGCACGTCTCTGTGTGCACACATACACATGCATGTGCAGGTACCTGTGGAACCCAGAGGAGAGTATCACATTCCTTGGAACTGGAGTTATAGGCAGTTATGAGCTGTCTGAAATGTGTACGGGGAACCAAACTTTCATTCTCTGAAAGGACAGCAAGTGCTCTTAACATCTGAACAACCTCTCTATCCCTGAGACTCTGGACTTTTGGACAATGGTGGGATTTTGAAAGCCTATGAGGACTTTTGAGACTGCACTAAATGTACTTTGCATCACCAGTCAGCCACCAGCCTATGGAGACAGTAAAAGGAATGCTGTGGTTGAAATGTAGACTAGACTCCATGGGCTCATGCGGTTCCTCATCTGGTGTCACTGCTTTAAAAGACTGCAGAACCTACTAGAAGGAATGGACCGCTGAAGGTGACTCTAGTCCATTACCATTCCTTGCCTGACCTTTGCCTCACTACTATGGATTCAGTGTGACCTTCATGCCTACCACATGCCCTCCCTACCATGATGGGCTGCACCACACCCCCACTTCCCCAACTGTTATCCAGAATACCCTCTTAAGTTGCTCCTTGTCTGCTAGTTTGGTTACAGTGATGAGAGAAGTAACAAACACAAGTAACGAACACCCTCAGACAGAGGGTGAGTACTCTTGAAATGAGAGAGTGACATTAACAACTACACCAAGACCAGAGTTGTTTACTATTGCTGTCCCAAGCAAGCTAGGATACCTCTTTCTTTGGCTCATGCAAAAGGCATATGGGGTTCTGATCCTTTGTGAAATAGATGTCTGGGAATGGATTTGGCCAGCTACATCAGAGAGTAGACACAGATCCAATTTTCTATTGCCACTAGAATGTCCACACCAGTTTCTACCCCATTAGCAGTAGATGAATGCTGTGAGACAATGGTCTTTTATCCTGTCACTTGTATTATTTTTAACAAAATGTTGATTGGTCAGTAGCCAGGCAGGAAGTAGAGGCAGGCAACCAGGCAGGAAGTAGAGGCGGGGTGACAAGAATTCTGGGAAGAGGAAAGATTCAGTCTGCAGTCGTGACCCAGAGGCAGAGGAAGCAAGATGTGACTGCCTTGCCAAAAAAGGCACCAAGCCACATGGCTAACACAGACAAGAATTGTGGGCTAATATAAGTCATACAAGTTAATAAGAAGCCTGTGTTAATAGACCAGTCAGTTTATAATTAATGTTGACCTCTGTGTATTTCTTTGGGACAACGGCCGGGTGGGACAGAAACCTCGGTCAACAGATGAGGGTCTCCACAAACCCAGTTCCATGCTAGCTTCTTAATCTTGCTTACCTAACACATGTAAAATGATAAAATGATATCTCATAACTAACTTAATTCTGTATGCTAGCAATTCTGGCACCGCCTAGCTAACTCCAAGGTTCTATGGCCACGCATGCATTGTCAGTACCCAGGCAAATACCTAGCCAGAGCCCCAGGGTCTTATGGCCACGCATGCGTTATCAGTATTCAGGCAAATACTTAGTCAGCCCATGAGTCCACTGCTGTATGTCACTACGTAATCTATACGCATACACTGCATAGCTGCATAACTCTCTGTATGCATGTGACAAGGCTCCTTTAAATGAAGGCTCCGCCCATCCCTCGCTTTCTTCACCACTTTCTTTTTCTGAGGCAGCCTGCTAATGAACCCCTCTTTACAACCCCATCAATAAACGTCCATGTGGATTTGTTGTACATTGTGGTTCATTCTTACCGCCGCTAAACTACAACACTATCTTTGTGTCAGTAACTAATGGAGCATCTCTTCCTACTCTCCCCAACTTGCTGAATCTTCTCTTGGCAGTTTAACCCTCTGAATCTGCCCGTTTCCCATTGGACCTACCTTCCTGTTTGTATTGAGTGGTAGGAGCTAGAACTTCTCTAGCGCGCAGATTTTTCCTATCTCCTAAAGTGGTGCGTAATGAACACGACTACACTTTCTTGAAGAAAAGGGACCCAGGATGAAAGCAACAGCACTCTGATTACAAGATGTTGCCAGATGCAGAGTTTAGTATCTATAAACCAATCAGCAGAGAGAAGCCAATCTTCACACTTGTTATTTGTACCTTTCTTCCAAGGTACAATAAAAGGCGCCCAGCTGTAGAAGGCACTAAACACTGGTAACTAGGCTATCATTCCAAGGAAAATTCACCGAGTCAACGTCTTCAGAAGACACATCCCAAATGATTTTTTTCAGAGTGTAGCAAATCTCTTTTTAAAAATCATAGCTGTCAGTGTCATCGGTCTTAACAGCATCTTCCACAGTGGCACGAACAGTAGTGGAGCGTAGGTGTTGCTGGTCAACTCTTTCCCTCTCTTTTATGTAGCTCCTTCTGTTTATTCAAAGATATGAGAGAGGATTATCCATCATAATTTCCGACTGTAACTTCTGTAGGAGTTTGCTTGAAAACATAAACATTCTTCATTTTCGGGGGAAAAATCACTTCTGAAGATATGTCACTGGATAAGGGTAAAAGAAAAAGTGTGTTTTTCCTTCTTTTTGATTCAGACTGAAATCATTACAGGAAACTACAACAGAAAGTAACTGATCATGGAATGCCCACCACAAACAGATACATCTACAACATAATCCCTGCACCTAAGGCTCAGGAAACAGTACTAAAAGGGGGATAGAGAGAAGGTAAGAGTCCAAGAACAGGAAATTTTTTATGATATGCTGTCTTCTAGAAGTGACAGGGAAGCTTTTCCTGTGAAAGCTCAACAACATGGCTGTCTAAACAAGATCTGAACAAGGACAATATAGACTCGCTAGCGCAGAAGAAGGAAATCTCATTGACCCCACCCATAGACAAAGAACTAACGGGATGCTGAGAGCAGTAGAAGTAGTCTTCCCCAAGGTAGAGCCTCCAAAGCATTATCTAACACCAAGTAGTCAGCTCTGAAATCATATACATACATACAAACTAAAAGAAGCCAGAAAGTTGTATTTATATATTTATGTATCAAAAATACATGTAGCAATACTAATAAAAAGAGGCCAGGAATTTGAGAGGGAGAAAATGAGTGGGAGGCATGGGAAGAATTGGAGAAAGGAAAGAAGGTGGGAAAAAAATGACATACTTATATTTTCATTTTTAAAAACTAAAAATAAAGATAAAACTAAATAAAAAGAAAATAAATGTTTTCTAAACTAGGTTTATTTTTAAATGTTATCATCATCACTAAAATGCATATATACATAATAAAAAGAAGTCTGAACAATACTATATTTTTTTATAATGAACATTGACAGTTACCCCAATAATTGATCTGGTTCCCCTTCCACAAATCTAATCAATTCATTAGAATTGACACATCCAAAAGAATTTTAGTTACTTATATCATAAATACCCATCAAATTAATAACAATGTCCAGAGTATTGTGTGGAGAAAACTTTGGAAGGAAGTATAAACTCAGTGGGTAAAAGTTCCACTTTTAATGTGTAATGTTTGCCACAGTCCTAGTTAGGGGTGTGGGTAGGACCTGTGTTTGTCAAGACTATTTGAATATGCTCTCACAGTGTCTTTAATGTCTGACTAAGAGGGAAAATATAAAGTCCTAAAAAAGGCACCCTACACATTTTTTTTTTGCAAAATTGGAGTCCAGAAGTTTATTGTATTATTTACAAAATAAAGAAAAATGTTTTTTATTGCCTTTCATTTCCATCGTCTCTTCTGGAAACTGCTTAATTAGTAGTATAAGTCAAAGATAGGCATGGTATCTCAACCTAGCATTCAAGAAGCAGAGGCAGGAGGATGGGGAATATAGCCTGTGATTCATAGCAATATCGAATCGTAAAAGAAATATACGTAAGTAAATAAATGAAATTCAGTCATTGAGCATAGTATCCCAATTCCCGAGGTCAGTTTATTTATTTTTTTTTGTTTGCTTGCTTTCTTGCTTGAGACAGTGTCTCTCTACATAGCCTGGCTGTCCTAGAACTCACTATGTAGACCAGAATAGCCTTGAATTCACAGATATCCACCTGCCTCTGTGTTCCAAGTCCTGGGGTTAAATGTGTGTGCCCACCAAATTCACCTAGAATCCCCATTTTAAAGACAAGGACAAAGGGGCTCAATGAAACCAAGCAATTTCTTGAAATTAAGCGACTTCTCAAAGTGCTGGATTCAGTGAGACTTCAGACCCAGAAATCTTATACTATATTTATCAGTCTTAAAGATCATATCATCTCAATGCCTACAAAAATCTTGAAAATTCCTTTTCTACCAAAATAAAAAATAAAAAAGGAAGACACCTCAGGAATTGATGTTGGTTCTTAGTGAGAGCTGCCTATGAAAATGGCTCCTAATTCTTAAATAAATTCATAATCCTGATTTGGAAATTCAAACAAAAATATACATAGAACTAACCAGAAGAAAGATGTTACTTATGTATTGTTATACTAACTGTGCATGTTAAAAGCTAGGTCAAACAGTCAACAAGACAACAGCCTACAGAATGGGAAAAGGTCTTCACCAACCCCACATCAGACAGAGGACTGATCTCCAAAATATACAAAGAACTCAAGAAATCAGTCATCAAAAGAACAAATGATCCAATAAAAAAAAATGGAGTACAGACCTAAACAGAGAACTCTCAACAGAGGAATCTAAAATGGCTGAAAGACTCTTAAGGAAATGCTCAACATCCTTAGCCATCAGAGAAATGCAAATCAAAACAACTCTGAGATTCTATCTTACACCTGTAAGAATGGCCAAGATCAAAAACACTAATGACAACTTATTGCTAGACAGGATGTTGGGTAAAGGGAACACTCCTTCATTGCTGGTGGAGTACAGCTGCTTTGGAAATCAGTATGGTGATTTCTCAGAAAATCAGATAACAACCTACTTCAAGACCCAGCAATACCACTTTTGGGTATATACCCAAAGGATGCTCAATCTTACCACAAGCACATGTACTCAACTATGTTCATAGCAGCATTATTTGTCATAGTCAAAACCTGGAAACAACCTAAATGCCCCTTGACAGAAGAATGGGTAAAGAAGATGTGGTACATTTACACAATGGAGTACTACACAGCAGAAAAAAATTAATGACATCTTGAAATTTACAGGCAAATAGATGGATCTAGAAAACACCATATTGAGTGAGGTAACCCAGACCCAGAAAGACAAATATCATATGTACTCACTCATATGTACTTGGCTTTTAGACATAAAGCAAAGAAAAACCATCCTACAATTCACAATCCCAGAGAACCTAGACATCAAAGAGGACCCTAAAAGGGACATACATGGATCTAATCTACATGGGCAGTAGAAAAAGACAAGATCTCCTGAATAAATTGGGAGCATGGGGACCATGGGAGAGGGTAGAAGAGGAGGAGAGGAAGGGAGAGGAGCAGAGAAAAATATATAGCTCTATAAAAACAATTAAAAAAAACTAGGTCAAATGTATTAGGACCTTTCCAAGGTGAGTCTAAGTGGAAGGTAGGCAGGTCTTTAGGGGTGTGTTCTTGAAGGGGATATTGGAACAACAGTCTCTACATCTCTCTTTTTTTTCTCTTCCCAAATACTATGAGCTTTGGTCCACCTTGCACTCCCTCTAGAATCATCTTTCCACAGATCAACCCAGCCAATCAAGTGTGGGCTGAACCCTCTGAAACTGACATCCAGGAAAGCAAAAACAAAACCTTTTCCTTCTTTAAGCCACCATTCACAGGCATTTTGTCACAGCAATGAAAAGTTACCTAGCACACTCATCCATGTATTTCTGTAGCATTCAGAATGCTTATTATGGTGAGGTTGACATAGATTATCTCATTTCATCCCCCAAACCAGCCTAGAAATCAGTTGCCCATATAATACATATAGGTGACATTTTACCCAGGTCACATAGCTGATACGTGATGGAGCCATGATCCCTACCAAAGTGTTCTGACTCTAGAAGACAAATTTTAAATCTCATAGGTGACTCTTCATTCGGTATCTACAAAGGTCTATTTTAGGTTCACTCCAGGATAGACACAAGAAAGTACATTAATCGGCTTTTAATTGCTAACCCCTTGCAAACTTCAGAACCTCAAAGTCTGCTGTGTAACCCTGGAAATGAGCTATAAAATAGCGACATCGTTTCAGGATGCAAATGTTTTCAGAAATCAGTTTTTGTTTCCCCGGAAAATTCACTGGATTTTTCTGTGGCTTCCATGACTTCCACTTTGTTTTTCAATATGATGTCCTTCTTGATACCAGCTTCCTCAGTGATGAAATGTGCCTAGCTCAAATATACTGACGTTGGTCTTAAACACTTTTGCTTCTTTGGTTAGCAATGGGCTAAAGATACTGGGGTGATGTATGATTTCCCCCACTGGGGAAAGCTGTTAGGTTTGGTGATAGTATTGAAAATTTTGTTTCTTTGTTTTTGCGTCTCACGTTGGCATCTTGTATATTCACAGGCATCCTGCTTACTCCTTACACATTCACAAAGAACTCCCGCAAACTGCCAGGATAAACGTCACTACAATCCTTCACAACACCTAACCACACACACCATAGTTTTGTTCAGGACTCGAGTATCCAGCTTGACGAGACTTCTCCAGATCACCAAGCTCTCTGCAGAACCACCTTGGGCTTCAAATGGATGCCCTGTGTCTCTATAGAAGGGAACAGAGTGTGGTCCAGCTCCTTACTACAGGGGGGCCCTCTCTTCTCCCCGAGCCTCACCTCCCCCAAAAGAGCCAACTTCCAGCCCCTCCGAATGACAGACTTTCTCAGGTTTCAGGCACTCAGGGATTCCTTCTTGCTTCTTTCCCGGTCATTGTATTCCCTGTTCAGCGTTCTGATAGCATCTCCATATCAAACCTTCAAGCCACTGCTGCTTTCTCTATCTGCCACTGTCCACTCTCGTCTTTTCCGGTCCACAGCTATTCCTCTCCCCCTCCATTCCAGAGCTGTTCTTCCGTTTCACCCCGTGGATGTATTTCTCCCCATACAGACCCCCCTAAAGTGGCCTAGCACGTTGGCGGTGTATGAGTATGCACTTTTCTAGGGAAGGGACTATGGCTACCACTACGGATAGCCTATCCTCTACGTGCTTCACAGCTACCCCTGCCCTTTGACTCCCCCCCAAAGCAGAGGAAAACTCACAATTTTAAAAAAATAAAGCATTGCTATTTTATTATCATTGCCACTGCTGTCCTGTTGGCATTGGAACAGCGATGTTGAATGAGCAAAACCCAAGTTACTGAAGCTACTACAACTTTGCCGTAGGCAGTTGTCCCCCTATCAAAGGCAAAGCTGAGGCTGCCATTGTGTTTGAGCCTTTGTATGAGTCACTGTGAGTAAGCAATATGAAAAAATGCAGTCTGACAAAAATATCAGAATCTTGACTGTAAAGTGGTTCTTTTCTCAACTTCTTTGGTTTGGCCCAATCTAGGAAGAAATCTCTTCTTGAATGAAAAGCCAAATTTTAATAGAAGAGAAGCATTCCCTCTCATTTTCCTTGTTCCAGGCTGGGGCGTGAACACAAAATGTAAACATAGAACAGTCATCTCACAGGCCTGGAGGTGGCAGAGAGCTGGAAGGAATGTCAGCTGCTGGGCCACCATCCCAGCTTGTGGCTCTTTACCTGCAGACATATTTTTGCAAGTAAATAAATATACATTGGAGGTTTTAGAACAAGAGGTAAAAATACAAGCATGAGTTAGGAGCTATTCTCCTGCTCCCCAGCATGCCTTGTGTATATATGCTCTAGGAGCAAACACCTCGCTCTGATCAGCTCTGTCCGAAGACCCAGGGGTTATAATCAGGGGAAATCAGCAACTCAGACAGCACTGCCTGGGGGAGGGAACGAACCAGGAAGGTGTTCTATAAGAATGCATAATTGAGGGCGGTCATTCTGTCTTATAGATGAAGCTCTCATTATCACTAATGTGTTAGTCTGCGATGAGGAATGAAGGGAAAGAAACTAACGTTAATAGTGCAAGACATGCCAGGTGGTGGCGGCGTACACCTTTAATCCCAGCACTCAGGAGACAGAAGCAGGCTGATCTCTGTGAGGTCAAGGCCAGCCTGGTCTACAAAGTGAGTTCCAGGACAGCTGGGGCTGTTATACAGAGAAAGGAAGAAAGAAAAAAAGAAAACGTGGTACAAGACAGGTCTCACCTACCTTCCGAAAGCCACTGTTTCCTTCGAGGTGTCTTTGTTGCAATGCTGAGCGCCTCACCCCCACTGAACAGACACGCTCCATGTGGCATTGCCGCCTGGGATGACCAACAGCCAGGCAGGCATGTGGTAGAGGTAGGAGAAGATGTCTGACTTCAGGTGGCCTCCAGCCAGCACTGGAGAAACAGAAGCTAGAGGCAGAGAATGTGAACACGCCACCCTCAGTCCCCCACTCCCCACTCCCGGAACTTGTCTGTGATGGCCACACCTCTGCCGCTCACATCAGCAGATCCAGCCTTGCCTCTTTGCACTTTAAGTAGCATTTCCCCAATTCTCTTCCCTGTCAGGAAGGCAGACAGTACATCTGCTAGCACTGGGCAGCACTCTCCTGCCTTTTTAGGAAAAGGCAAGAGCAAGCTCCTAACGCATAAACACACACCCCACATCACAGAGGCTAAAGCGGCATCAGAGAGAAATCCAGATCCCACTCCATCAGCACCATCATCACTGTCCCAACCTCCCGCCTGCCCCCGTGTATTGCCTAGGAAGTCTCCCAGCTTTATAAAACCTCGCCAGGGAGGCACTGTCTCCTCCATTTCAAATTTGAAGAAAGTAATGCTTACCCTGTTCATCTTGTTTTTCCAAAGCTAGAGAATCAGGAGTTGAACTCCACTCTAAGTGGCTCCCAAATGTAGGCTTTCCCCCAGACTTCAACACTGAATCCATGTTATTTGATCTGTCACGGTGGCACCTGTTTAATACTGTCGCACAATTCTTCTGTGGGGATTCTTAGCTGGTGGAGTCTCAGAAGATCCTGCCCACTGCCTTTCCTGCTTGCTGGAGGGGACACTTGTGGAAAGAACCTGTTCTTTTAGCAGCTGGTGAGATTCCGCTTGATTAACACTGAGGGAACTGTCTTCAGACTTAAAGATGCTGCCTAATGAACTGCTTACATAAAAGACTTGGCACTGTCTGCCTCTGGTTCACACTGCCAGCCTCCGTCATGTTTTTCACTTCAGCGATAATATTTACATGATTAGGCAGGAGTCAGCTCTTGCTTTGATAGAGACCTAAGCTAGGCAGGTGGCTTCCCAAAACAAATGCCCTTGATAGGCTCGAAAGGGACTGTTCCCCCAGCAAGAGCCACCAGAAAGACAGATCTTCTACATACTTTCCAATAACATATTGTGTCTAGATGTAGAAAGCATTTATTTACCATTCTTCTAGTCCATGTACCAGGCAATACCTAGGTCTATGGAAGCTTCAATAAAGCAGAGAATTACTGAACAGTTAAATCAGGTTAATGCTGATGTTTCCTCTCTTTCGCTCTCCTAATTTACTTTTTATTTTGGTCCAGGATCTAATTATATAGATTGTTATGTTATATTGAGAGATATAGATTATTGATAGCTAGCATTTCACAAGGCATTTGCTAGGATCTTCCAATATATTCTCGTGAAAAAGCTAGAAGCATATGGTTTTTATGACACCGTAAGTAGGTAAATTGTGATGTTAAATGACCTCCATGATGTGAATGGCAAATGTCAAAGCAGAAAGAGGCAAAGAGCCGAAAGACTGTTCTAAATGATATTTAAGTTGGTAGTCTTGATAACGATCCAGAAAAAGCCCAACAGTGACTTCAGCAAACTGAAGTCTAGAGGAGTTAAGTGTTTCAGGTGCCACAATTCTGCTGAATTCCAGTACCATGGAATTTAGCAGGAATGAAGGCCAAAGAACTGCCAGTACTAGGGGGTGACACCGAGTGGGTAGGCTCAATGGCTGTCATCAGTCCCCAGTTTAGTATGAGGGGATGGTGCTGTGCCTGGCCCAGACTGCTGACTTCTCTAAGTGGCTGCACTTGTAAAGAGAGAGACTGGTGAGTGTCAGTTTACCTTAGCCATGCACTGTCTTTTCTTGTTTCTCTCTCAGACGCTAGGATGTGTGAAAGTTAGGTATACACAAATTGCTAGGTCCCCTTTTAGAATTTACATGTGCTTAGCAATTCTGGGCGGTAAGGATTACCAAGAATAGGGTACTGTTTGAAACTGAAAATCTATCTCTTTTGTAAATTCCATATTACACTGAGTCTGAGCCACAGCCACTGTGAGAGTTTTATTTAAAGGCACATTATGTACCACTAAGAGAAAATACGTACAATTACACGGTACCCTGCACCTTTTCACATTTAGAGTTAGTTGCCCCCACTGTCACCTTCCAAACAGAACCGGCACACTTACTTTTTGTCAATGTCATCAAAAGTATTAAGAATATAGCATTCGCTTTTTAAAAATTGCATGATTGTGGGAGCTAAAGATATGGCTCAGAGGTTAAGAATTCTTCCTGCTCTTGGACGGGTCCAGAGTTTGGTTCCAGTACCCACATCAGACAGCTTATAACCACCTAGAACGCTAGCTCCAGAAGATCTAATGTTCTCCTCTGGCTTCCACAGACAACTGCACAGGATGGGAGGAAGGAAGGAGGGGGGGAGAGAGAGGGAGAGAGGAAGGATTAAAATATTGCAGTGTTAGAAAGATGGATTGGTGGTTAATGGCACTTGCTGCTCTTCCAGAGGACCTGAGCTCAGATCCACCACCCACAACCACTTGTAACTCCAGCTCCAGGGGACCTGAAACCCTCTTCTGGCATCCTTGGGTACCCACACGCAGGACATATACATCACACACACACACACACACACACACACACACACACACACATACACATATATGGTACACACACAAACACACTAAAAGCAAAATTAATCTTTTTGAAATGATCATGTACAAATTTTTTTCTAAGCAACTAATATTTGGAAAGCTTCATACAATATTCCATTAAAAACAAACAAAGAAAGAAACCTAACCAGCAGCAAATGGCATCACTAGACTCCCAGACAGCGACAGGGACTTACTTTTCCTCCAGATGATCTGGGACTCGTCTGCTGGCTGAAACTTCAAGTGAGCAATTAGAGGTAGCCAGTGAGCCACCTTGAATAGTAACAAAATTCACCAAGTGCGAGCAATGATAATTCTGTCCCAGCGGCACCAGCCTAGCGGATGTCTGGCATGATGAAATGTGGAAGATGGTTTATTCAAACAGATCAAGCACAATCACCCCCTCTGCGCGTCTGTCTTTGCATCCTGGCCATACCGTTTGCTGATGACCCCAGCAGTTTTCCCGCAGCCGCGGCAACCTCGGCGCATTTCTTTATTTAGTCTCCTTGA
Organism: Ondatra zibethicus; assembly: GCA_004026605.1. Taxonomy (NCBI): domain Eukaryota; kingdom Metazoa; phylum Chordata; class Mammalia; order Rodentia; family Cricetidae; genus Ondatra; species Ondatra zibethicus. The sequence goes on from PVIU01011179.1 coordinate 51,699, forward strand.
GTTCTTTGCACTTCCCTTATTTCTATTTTATAGCCAATCTACTCTACCTCAGAAAGTTTCCCAATCTTCTGGCTTCAGTTCATTTTCTCTTGGTTGAAAGAAAACACAGCAGAAAATGAGAAGGTCAGCTAAGACTTCGCATCTAGAAGAAGGCATAGGGACTGGGAAGGACTGTGATGGCAGACTGATGGGTTGCCTACCTTTTGGGGTACCCTGGGTTTTTTCCAGAACCACCCAAACAACAACAACCCCCACCTCCAAAGTTATTTATTTAGGGGTGAAGAGATGCCTCAGCAGCTGAGAGCATGTACTGCTCCTACTAAGGATCCCAGTTCAGTTCCCAGGTCTTTCATAGGAAGGCTCAAAACTGCCTGTAACTTCAGCTCCAGGGGATCTTATACCCTCTTCTGATCTCCACAGGCACTGAACTCTCATGTCTACAACCACTTATGCACACACACACATAATTAAAATACAAAACAAAATAAACGTTCTTTCAAAAGTAGTATAATTCATTACTCATTGATTTGTTTTTAGGAAGAACTATACATATTTAAAATCAAGAGGCAATTAATTATCTATTTATTTTGAGATGGGTCTCACTATGTAGCTCTGGCTGTTCTGGAACTCTCTATGTAGACCAGACTGGCCTTGAACTCATAGAGAGCCACCTGCCTCTGTTCCCCGAGTGGGATTTAAGGTATGTGTCACTATGTGCAGCTAAGAGGTAGTTATCGATCCTACTGAAATAATCTGTAGGGATTTTTTTAATGTAGATTCCACTGGGCTCTTCTTATACCCATTGATCCTCAGGTTGAAGGATATGGGTACAGGAAGAAGTAAGAATATGTATTTTCCAGAGTTGCACAGATTAAGGTGCCATTCCAATTAAGTTCCAAACCACCGTGAACAGAAGAATGTGAGACATTTTCCATTTCACCTGGGTACAACTCTCCTGTCACACACTCACACAAATTTGAAATTAAGAGGCCCAATTCTGTACGTGCAGCAGAAAACTTGGATGAACCACAATTTCATTCAAAGCATGAATAGTCTCACCATTGTGTCCTCAATAGGACTGGCTAAAGGGCATGCTGGAAGCTGTGATGGCTGCCTGGGAATGGGCACAGTGAGGATACAGGGATGAGGGGTTCTTTCGCCAACCCTCCAGTGTCCAAACACCTCCTGGTCCAAAGCCCTAGACAATGTGATCTTATCCTGCTATCCTGCATTCTCCAGCCATCGCTCATCAGGGCCATTTCAGGGGCAAGACGATCTGAAGCCTAATTAAAAGATGGCTCTATAATAGGGATATTCCTCTGAGGATTGTCCTAATGAGGTCTTATACTCAGAAATATGCAAATCCCAGCATAAAGGGGCTCAGGGTTTTATGGCTGTGGAGAGTACTGACATTCTCCCTTAATCACCTCAAGTTCCAGCAAAGTCTTTCTGCATTTCCCATAAACATTTTCTCTGCCCTGGTCTGGTCTGGGTTTAAGCAGATGATTGGAGGTTCTGTGGCTTTTTTTTTTTCCCCAGAGATTTCTAATGCAGTTGCCATGCCTAAGGCAGGTCACTTCTCCTCACTGTATAGAACCAGAAACTTCTTCCTCACAGCCAAGGAAGAGCCTAAGATTGGCGGTCTTCTTGCATTTCTTTTTCTTCCAGGCTTAAAATAGAGACTGAAAGTAAGAATGGCCCAAATTCCAAATTTCTAGAAATTGTTTGGATGGCTGAAACATTGTGGTCCCCTCCCCCCCCCATCAGCTGAACACACAGCAGGTCCCAGAACCTTCATTTGTGCCGTCTTGACATTCCCCATATTCTACAAATCAGGCATTGCTGCCCACCCCCAACTTAGAAAGGAGGAGACAGACATGAGTTAAGATGAAACAAAAAATACAGATGGATTGAGTAAAGAAATTAATGCCACATCTGGTTCCAAAGGGCTCCCAGACACTGGAAGAGTTTGAATTGTCCAGTCATTTGGTGACACTGGATGACCAGGTTGACAGATGGCTAGAAATGACAACACAAGTACAAGAGAGTAGATCTTACATAAGCTAAGTCATCATGTCACTCTCCATTGGGCAATTTTTGTTCTGTTTTTCGAGATAGGGTTTACCTGTGTAGCTTTGGCTGTCCTGGAACTCACTCTGTGGACCAGGCTGCTACTTTGTGTTTGCAAAAAGAAAGAAAGGAAGGGAGGGAGGAGGGAGAGGAGGAAGGGAAGATGGAGAAAAAGAAGGAAAGCTGCATGGACTCACACTCACACACAGGAGCAACCATGGGGCCAAGCACTTGTGATGGGCATCAAGGAGGGAAGCACAAACATGGTGGTGCAAGCCTGCAGGAGGCAAAGCTGCACAGTTACAAGGGTTCCCCCAGTTTCATTTCATTGGACCTACATTTGTCTATCAGTGGAACAGGAATAAAAGGTGGTCTGACAGATGTTTCCCAAGGACTAAATGAGCAGATACAGAGAAGACTTTTAAGGTGGCCATAGCTGCAGAGCTAGCAGATTTGTAAAAGACGTTTTAAGGGAAATTTTTGGTATTTGCATTTATGTGTCTATGTGTACATCATCTATGTGGGTTCCCAGACAGGCCAGAGGCCCTGGAGCTGGAGCCATGGGTGACTATGAGTCACCTATGTGGGTGCTGGGAATAGAACTTAGGTCCTCTTAAAGAGCAACAAGCACCTTTAACTGCTGAGGCATCCTTATCAATTTATAGAATAACTTTACTTCTGAGTTTACATCTCAGTCTACAAACTCAAAAGAGATTAAACTTTCTATTTCCATAATGACTTAACTATCCAGAGCCTACCTTCAGTGTGAGAGTCTAACCACTCTGGCCTAGCATTCATTCTTCTTGTCGGTCCTGGGGGTTTATTCGGTACCAAGACAGTTCCAGGGTACCCATTGTTCTCTCTCTCTCTCTCTGTCTCTCTCTCTGTGTGTCTGTCTGTCTGTCTCTGTCTGTCTCTGTCTCTGTCTCTGTCTCTCTCTCTCTCTCTCTCTCTCTCTCTCTGTGTGTGTGTGTGTGTGTGTGTGTGTTGCAACAGCTTTAGCTGAGACGTCCTGCAGGCTGGTGGCTCTCTGCAATTGAGCTACTTCCTGCCCAGGGTTCCTCCATGTTCCGCACACTTTCTCTTGGCTCTTGGTACAGAAGGACAGATTACAGCACCTTCGTAACTTAGGGCTTCTGAGAAACTCTCTGTGTCCCTTGTCACCATCCTGGTGACAGTCTGAGCACAGAAGGCTCATTCAAACAGTTGCTTGCTGTGCTGCAGTGGGCTCTATCCCGAGGTTGGCTTAGTTCGTGTGTCTCCTACACAACACTCACCCACTATGGTTTCTAGATTTTCAGTCACATTGGGTTCTGCTTGGGAGCCAGTGTCAACTCCAAGCCATTTGGATGATGTCACCTAGCTCTGTTCCCTCTGGGGAGCAGAATATGAAGTCTTAGAGCAGAGAAGGGCCACAGCATCTGAGTACTCTCTGCCTCCCTTTATGCCCACAGCCTCCCTTCCTTTCTGGTCCTCTTTCCTCCAGCATGCACCAGCTCTTTCTCCCTTCTGTCCTCACTGAATCAGTGCCTCTGGAAATCGCATGTCTTGTCATTCCTGGAGCCCTCCCCATTTCTGGACCCACTGCCTCTAGGGCCTTAATTTTGAAGTCAAAGTCTGTTTCTCCTGAGCTCTGATGAAACTTTTCTCCTGACACAAAGGATAATTCCTGAGTGGATTTGAGGGGGAGAAGCAGAGGCCAGGAGCTGTTCGCGAACAGGTGATAGTTAATATATTAAAAACACCCCGCAGCTATGTCTCTGTATGCCTTTAAGTTTACTTTATCTCTTGGGGATGCCATTCACCTCTTCGTTCACGGGAAGGGAGTGACCCCCTTGTCATTCCTTAGCGGCTGCCCTGCCGTAGACTGTGCTGGAGGTAACAAGGTAACTTTAACATCTGCTAATGGAGACTCTTCCCTCCTCAGGAGTCGCATCGCTGAGGATCCTCTGGAAGTTTTCTTGAGCAATTCAGCAGAAGGATCCTAAGCTTCAGTTATCAAAGCATGTGACCCACAGCTGTCACGGAAGTTATGTAGCCAGTGGCCTGCTGCACAGCCTTTGCCAAAACCATAGCCGAAGGTCTGCAGTCTGAGGCTGTGGACTTGTTAAACTGCATGCACTTCATCCTGCTACTGGATTGCAGGGCTTGCTTATCCCTGGCTCTGCCCTGCTGTTTGAGGGCATCTTCCCATCCCTGGCTCAGGCCTTGGGTAAGATGCTGGAGTGATTTTTTTCTTTTTCTTTCTTTCTTTCTTTTTTTTTTTTTGGTTTCTGTTCTTCTCTTTCTAGTTTAGAATATGCTCTTCTCTCTCTCTGTCTCGCTCCTGCCCCCCAACTACGAGACCTGAAACAGAAATAACTCTGTTTTGTTGTTTGTGTTTTGTTTTTGTTTGGGTCAGTGTTGCTGATATTTGAGAGAAACAGAACCTTGGTTCTTTTCTTCACTGATTGCCTCCCCAGGTGACGCTCCGGAGTTTTATTTCTCAAAACAATTCTTCATTAGAAAGGACCCCTCAGCATGAGTTGGTCATATCCATGGAGATGATTTTCTTCCACCACAAGCACTCACAAGCAAGGGTCAGAGGACAGAGATGTCGCTCCCTGTAACACAGGAAAAAACTCCCCTTGCCACAGTTTAAAGCCATTCTGTGTGTTACAGATCTGCCAGGCACCTGGCTCATAATGATCACTTCACCAACAGTCACTGGGGGAAGAAATAATTTCTTCATGCTAATCACACTACTCGGATTGCTTCACCATGTCAGGCTTCCCTGGAGTAACAATAGCATTCTAGGAGAAAGTGGGGAAAGAGGAAAGTTAGAGTTGGGTAAGACCCACATTACCAAGTGTGAGAGGAAGCAATGAGTGGTATGTTCCTTTATCTTCTTACATATATGTTAGGTATTTCTCTTAGAAAGGAAACTCTCCGCTGATGTAAATAATTCCAATCAAAGCAAATTAAACCGAATTAAAAGATACCCATGTTTAATGCAATGCTCCCAGGTGGCCCCGGGAAAGCATAGAGAGCGGAAGAGAGAGAAGGGGAGAGCACACAAACATGGAGACCACATGTTCATTCTTGGGGGGGCAGTTTAAAGAGCCTGTGAGAGTGGTCTTGACCTTCCCTGGGGAGGGGTCTTATGCCAGGAACTGGGGTGAAGCCCCCAGGCAAACAGCATAATGATTTTATCTTGCTATTTTATTGTTTCATTTTTCTTCAATGCTGGGTTTGAAACTGGGGCCTTATGCATGCTCACCGGTGCTCAAGCATTGAGCTACATGCCCAGCCCTTCCACAAAACTCAAAGCAGATACTGGCCTCAAACATGCTGAGTTTTTGCTCATTTTCACCCACTCAATGTTGACTGTTACTTACTTGAACCTTTGAAATGTGGTAAAACAAACAAAACAAGCCACATGCAATCCTGCCAGGAGCACGTGTGTCTCTAGATCCCTTCTGTCCTCCTCCCAGTGGCCACAAAGGAAACTGCCTTTTACTGGAAGATTACAGACTCAGGAACTAAACTATGACTATTATATGAAGAAGAGGGCTTCTGAAAAGCCATAAATCATCTCAAGCAGTTATATTTTCAAACAAGACCCAGAAACATATTTACTTAATTGTGTGTTTATCAATCACCGCCATTGTCTTCTTGGCGCTGTACAAAATGGCCAGAAATGTCTCGCTCGGCATCCTCTCTCAAAACAAAGCACATACTTACAATAAATACCTTTCACCAAACCAGACATTTCCCTTGGAGCACACCGAGGTATTACCTCAAGGCAACAATCAGACCTGTTCAACCTTTCTCGGCTCCTCTGATGACTTCAACAAAGCCAGGACAGACGGCACACCATACCCAGTCTGCCAGACTTAAAGCAGTGCGTGGCAAGAATCATCCACGTGGAGAGTTAAACAGTGATATTTTCTAAGCAAATGCATGCTGTGAGAATCAATAACCTCATCGAAAACCAGCAAATTGGTTTCAAGCGTTTGGTTCACTGGTTCCATCCCACAGCTGCAAATAAGAGGCCACCTCCTGTGTGAAAGGGAAGGGAGAGATGAATTCTTGAAGGAACGTTCTCATCAGAATTCCTATTCTTGCTGCATGAACAGTGTTTGTGGGCATTTTGTATTTAATTTCAGAAAATGTTCTTTGTTGAGATTTTGGCTTTGCTATTTGTGTTTGTAGAGAAAGTGTCTCACTGTAGCTCAGGTTTGCCTAGAACTCATTACGTAGTTAAGGACGGTCTTGAACTTCCAGTCTTCCTGCTGCTCTCTCCCGGGAGCAGGCGCTAGAACTACAGGGCATTTGCCACCGTGCCCAGTTTCAGCAGTGCCACAGATCAAACCCAGCGGTCCTTGCACACCATGCAAGTACTCCACCAACTGAGCTCCATCTCCAGCCTTTGTTTTATGGGAATTGAAACAATAAACATGTTTTCCAGGGTATATGGTCTTAGTTCATTTCATAAAAAATGAATCACGAAAATATAATTGTTTATAAAATTGCACATTTTCTGGGTGCTAGACTTCTCTTAACTTCTCAGCCAAGCTATTCTTTCCAAAGAAAATTAATTCTCTACCAAGATTTATCTGAAACAAGAAGGCAATCGACCAAGTTCTCCTCTGGAAATATTTGTCAGACAGTCTGACCACCAAAGCAGCTTGTGTGTGTCCCTGGCTCCCAGGCAGGTAGCCTGTGATTTCTTCCTTCCTGTGTATTGCCTGAAGATTCTTAACCTTCTTTCTCCTGGGTGATCAATGTCTGTCATCACCTCCACGAGTTGCCTTTACTCTCCTTATCAGAAGGCTTTGGAACAATCCTGAATCTCAGGAATCTTTCAACTTCTTCCTCTTATCATGAAGTGTTTACAGAAAGTCTCACCAAGCAAACGGTTACCACTGGAGTCTGGAGGGGAGAGACGTCTCCTCCCCTCCCCCTACTCCTGCTCCATGCAGGGTAGACTGTCTTCTATAGATGCTCACATACTCTCAATTACATCTGTAGAGAAGGGGAAGACAGACCTAGCCATTCATATCTATGAGCTAATGAGCAACTTGCTCCTTCCATGGTCCCCATGACTCCCCTCTACTCCATCGCCCTGCCCCAGCTCATGCTGACTGCCAGAAATGCAGACCTAAGCAATGACTCTGAGGACCCCTTTCCTCTGTGTCCCTCTGTTGAGCTGCTTACTTATAATTGGAGTCTTCTTTCCCCCTATGTCGCGGGCATCCTTCCCAAGTCACATGGACTTAGACTTCAAGGATTAAATCATCATCTTGAAGATATGAGTTCAATAATGGCTAGGGAGATGGCTCAGCTAGTAAAGTGCCTGTCCCATGAGCATTGTTATGCTCAGATCACAGAGTCCTCCCAAAACCAACAGGAACCGAGTCCTGTATGTAAAAAGCAAAGAGCCTTTATTCTTATACAGGTTTGTAAGCTCAGACTCTCTCTCTCTCTCTCTCTCTCTCTCTGTGTGTGTGTGTGTGTGTGTGTGTGTGTGTATGTGTGTGTATGTGTATTGGAGTGGTTGGAGAGCCCCAAGCTCAGTTGGGGCTGTGTTTTTGTAGTAGCAAAGGCGGGGGTGAGGGATTTCTAGGGTTCAGGACCCCTGATTGGCTGACATTTGTCTAGGGTGTCCTGGTGAAAAGTGATGGGTGTGTGCTGGCAGGTGATCCTACCTACAACAGTTGGAACATTAGGAATTTCCTTTGGATGGTCTGTTCCTGGGTGGCACCTGGGTAGTCTCAGTTTGTGGTCTTTCTTGGAACCAGGGTAAACTACTGAGACTCAGGCCTCTATTGAGCTTGTCATGGCTGGGTCCTACAAGCATGAAGACTTGAGTTCCTATCCCCAACACCCACATATAAAAGCTGGGCACTATAGTTGTTGGGAATCCCCACCACCCCAGCTCCACCTTCAATAACCCAACGACAGAGGCATCATCACCAGCCACCAAAATGTGACATATTTCTATTGTCGCCACAAGTTGTGTGTTCTCCCTATGCACCTGCACTAGACCCCTTTATAAATAGCCGGTGTCTCCATTGCCCACTCTCTTTTTCTTTTCCACCCTCTCTCAGAGGCAGCCTCTGTATACCATCCCTCCCCTGATAAATCTCTTGAGTGAGCTCTGTTTGCATGGTATGACTTTGTGGCGTTCCTTAGTTCCAATCTACCAAGGTTCCCTTCTTTCTACCTTGAAAACATAACAATAGTAATGTATATCTGCGAACTTCAGTGTTGGGGAAGTGAAAACAGACGGATCTCTGGATCTCACTGTCCAGACCAGCTTAAACCAATTGGTGAGTTCCGAGTCCACCAGGAGACCTTGTCTCAAAAAAGTAAGGTGGAGAGATTGATGAAGAACACACAATGTTGACCCCTGGCCCACAGAGGCAGTATACACACGCACCACTACCACAACCACACCGCCAACAACAAGATACTAAATTAAAATTTATAAAATTTCTAGGAGCAAAACAAACAATAATTGTTAGCATTCAGGTGTTGTAAGGAGCTGCTTGTTCATTTCTGGCTGCTCAGCCCTGAAATAACCATGCAGAAACTGTATTAATTAAATCACTGCTTGGCCCATTCGTTCTAGCTTCTTGTTGGCTAACTCTTATATCTTAATTTAACCCATTTCTAGTAATCTGTGTATCGCCACGAGGCTGTGGTTTACCGGGTAAAATTCCAGCATCTGTGTCTGGCAGGGCTACATTGCTTCTCTCTCTCCACCTTCTTCCTCCCAGCATTCAGTTTAGTTTTCTCCACCTCCCTAAGTTCTACCCTATCAACAGGCCAAGGCAATTTCTTTATTCACCAATGGTATTCACAGCATACAGAGGGGAATCCCACACCACATTGGCCTGCCCTCAGGGTCCTCAACTGCAACCACTAAGAGCATTCCCTTGTGCATGTGTTTATTAGTACTCAGGCATTTATACTGGCCATCGCTCAGGTTCTGACAGAATATGTCATCAGCTGCAGCCTATATGTAGAGCCCTCCCCGTGTGCATGGCACTATATCCCCTTATAAAAGGCAAGCCCCTCCTGTTGCTCACTCTCCTGCCGCCTTCGCCTTCACTCTCAGAGGCTGTTTCTGCTCCCCGTCCCTCTCCCTGCCTTCCCCCAATAAACTTCCCACATTGAGTTCTGTTGTATGGTGTGAATTTCCTTCCTGCTGCCAAAAGAACAAGCTTTATATACCAATACTTTTATATCTACTTATATTTCACTTGTAAAAGAGATATTTGCATTATATTAATATTAGTAATGGTGATGTTTGCATATTAATTATTAATTAATGTATATTGATGCCTCATAATATTCATAATTATACTTTATCAATTATAATAATATATTAATATTTCTATTGCTAATGATGTTCATAAGTTATCTATTGTCTAAAAGAAACTGCAAGTTGTAAGCAAGTGAATTATGCCTCAATGTATGAAGACAAAACTAAGTTGAAGCTTTGTTCTGTTCCTCTGCTTACTTTTTATTCAGTTTACCTTTCCATGTGTTTATTAACTCAGTGATACTTGTTGAGACCATTAGGTACACCAGCAGCTGCTATTACCAAAACAACTGAAGAAGGATGAGTGCATAGCCCTAAAGTAGCAGGAATCCTTCTAGGGACAGAGCCCAAAGGAAGCTGGTGACAGAATGTTCCAGGAGAGGAGATAACACGTGTAAAAGCTTCAGAGGAGAAGACGCTGACAAGACATGGACCTGAGATGAACTGATTCAGGGTAGGGATCAGGTCGGAGTGGAGCACAAGATGAGGCTGGACAGGTGTGCTTGATGGGTCCTGACAGATAAAGGTAAACACCGTCATTAAAAGTGTCGCTTGGAAGTGGTGACAGGATAGCCAGGAAGTTGAGAAGGTCATGGGCCTCACGGGGAGCTGAATCATGGATGGCAGGAGCATCTGTCAGCAGGCTCCCTACAGTGAGCCTCTGCTGGAATTCTCATAAGAAACAATGAACATGTATGGATTCAAGTGGGTCGAGGCAAACTCAAGAGCCCATGGTATGGAAGAACACACAGGATTTGGTGATGGGTTGAACAGGAAGGCTGCACTGCCAAAGATCAAGAAACAACTTTGTATTTAGTGTGTCCTAGAACTACTGGGTTCTTGGCTTTATTGTTTAATATTGTCTTGTCATTTCAGGTATTTATTTTTTTCTTCATCTTAAGGAAAATCTTCCTATTGCTTCAAAACTAACAAATGCATAAAGCCCCTCAGTATTGTTTTACCAATTATTTGAAATCCAAATCCATCTTAGTGCTATAAGAATCCTAGATGATTTGGTTACAAAGTTTGGGGTTCTTTGTTTCAGTGTTGAGGAGCAAGCTAGGGCCTCATATATGAAAGGTAAACTTACTTATCCCTGAACAATAATAATCTCCAGTCATGTTCATAATTTTAAAAGCATATCTGATAATTCCCCTTGTATTTATTTTTCTGCAAAGTATGATTTCCTTCACTGAAATGGGAGATCCAGATGTTTGATACAATGGAGGATTATTATTTCTTTGCCACAAGTAAGGAAAACTAGCTTGAGTCAACTTTAATACTAAAGGGAATTTATTATAAGAATGTAAAGGTGTCTTGTAGACATTGCAGAAATGTAGCCAAGACAGAAATGCATTGAAATCCCTCTGGATCTTCATCCCCTTTCTATCTGTTCCTCCCTATGCAGTAACTTCTGCCTTTGATCTTTGGAAGGCTGGCTTCCGCTACTCTAAGTGGCTAGAACAGCACCTGTGTTTATGTGATCTGGGCTTTGTCGCATAAACTGGCCTTCGGTCTCTCAGTCTTAAGCAAATGTAACCGAATTACAGTCAAGGTTCACCTCTAGTCAGTGAAGTGTGAGAAGGGGTGGGAGGGTGGGGAGGGGTGGAGGGGGGTAGATTGGTACAGTTGTACAGGCGTTCAAGGAAGGACTAGCCAATACCAATTCTGAGTCTCCAGAGAAAGGAGAATTGTTAAAGACTTGGCAAACTGCCCACAGGGAGAAAGAGGGAAACAATAGGTCCTTTGCTCTGCTGAGTGTGTGTTAAGAAACAACCAAGATCCTGGGCCAGGCAAGGCTCATAAATATGAAACATAGGGCAAAAGATTCTACCTCCAGGGCCTGTTTTTCAGTGGACCCATGTTTGGTTCTCAGCACCTATATCAGGTGCTTACAGCCACCTTAACGCCAGTTTTGAGGGAATCCTCCTCAGACATCAACGAGTGTGCCAGGTGTACACACACACACACACACACACACACACACACACATAAATATTTCAACACTGGCAAATTCTACCTTCAGAAAATGTAACATGCAACATAACAGCTGGGCCTCTGTATGTGGTCCCTTACCTTTAGCATACACCTAAAACTCTGTAGTGTACTGCAGAGAAACAAGCATCTATGATATACACACTCTGACTCTGGGGTCAACCATAGCTCTGACCTTGAACAGTTAAAAAAAAAAAGGCAAAGACTTAAAGCTTTATCCCCAGTGGCTGTTAGACGCTAACAAATAGGCAGACCATAAAATTCAAAGAAATACTACAGAGAACTTAAGTATTTCTGTTTACTAGCATTCACCCATCTGCAGACAGAAAGGCATCTATCTATACATTTGTTGGTGGGAAAAAGAAATGCACAAACTCCGATTCTGTGCCCATTGAAAGGGGCTAGGTTAAACCCACACTGCATGAAGATTTCGTGTAAGGGCCTAGCTCTGTGACTTAGTGGGGTCGAGATGGGCAGTCAGTGTTCCTCTCTGATCTTCCCCTGTAAAGTCTATTCAGTGTGTTCAGTGTGAGGAAGTAAGAATGGGAAAGAACTCTGAGTCTACAGTTAGAAAATGAAGCCCGGAGGAGACAGTCCACATGGACGTGTGACTTGTAAAGAGTTAAGGAGGTGGAATCCCACAGGAACTGGAGGGAATGTGGGAGTCTGACCCGAGGTAAAGGCTTCCAGGGAGACACTGTCCTGAGAGGTGAGGTCAGACAGGAGCCTTCTACTGAGGGCTCAATAAACATCATAAAACAAGTTGCAGCCGGAGGAACAAAGAGAGTGGACACAGACAGGCAGGGCCAGGGAAAGACCTGAGATTCCACGCCTGTGGTTTAATGACCAGCTGATTACCCTGCAGGCTGTCTGTTTCCAGTCTACCCCAACACATGTGGCATGTCTCTTGCCGTGGGGTGGTTTCTCACTTTGTAGATTTCACTATGTTTAATCTTTACTTTTCAAACAACACTCACGCCCCAGGGATGGGGGTAGATGAGGGGAAGAACACCTAGTTATTGTAGAAACTTTGACCCACAAACAAGGAAAGTTCCTGTTATTTGTCTTCAGCTTCCTTATCCAGCAAATTACCTGGCCATCACATTGCCGCTCAAATTCTTTTATGCTTCCTTTTTATGATGTTGCATTCAGATCACCTGTCACTCAGGAAAACTTTAATCTCCTTTCCAATTGATCCTGTACTCGGCCTCAACCAGATCTGATGTTTTGCACTTTCAGATTTCAGGAGGAAAGCACTATGCATCATCTGTGTGAGAATCTGAAATCAACCTGTGAACGTTCAGTTTTGGTTTCAATTTGATCCCAAAAGCAGAAAAGGATTGCAATGCCACTTTTTTTTAAAAAAAAGATTTATTTATTTATCTGAATGAGCGCTTTGTTTGCATGATATTATAGATTGTTGTGAGCCATAATGTGGTTGCTGGGAATCGAAATCAGGACCTCTGGAAGAACAGCCAGTGCTTAGCTGTCTCTCCAGCCCTTTTTTGGTTTTGTTTTGGAGTCAGGGTTTGTCTGTGCATTCCTGGCTGTCCTGGAACTCAGTCTGTGTACCAGGCTGGCCTCGAACTCAGAGATCCACCTGCCTCTGCCTCAGAGTGCTGGGATTAAAGGCGTGCGCCAACACCGCCCGGCTGTGATGTGACCTTTAGTGGAACAGGTGATAGGTGTTTATTATTCACACTTTATAAACAAAGATGCCTGGGCCATCAGGACCACCAATAATAAAATAAAACTAGAACGAATGAATATTGATACTGTATTTATTTCACAAATAAATATGTAACTTTGGGCCCAAATATAACTATTTTTCTCACAGCAGTTATTCTACATTATGAACTATTATTATTGTGTTCACCGTGCACATAAACCTGAGTCTGAGCACTGAACCCTTACACTACACTTACCATAAAACCTAAATGTCCTTAGCTATTCCTCTCAAAACTGTACAAATCTAAGTAGCTAAAAGTACTTGTCTGGGTATTGATAACCATGCAGATATATTATTTTCTTCTTGGTAAAAAAATTAAAAATCAGAGACTGGGACAGATGGTTTTATAGGTAACGGTGCTTGTTGCCAAGACAGATGTGTTGGTTTGAGCAAGAAGGCTCCCCATAGGCTCATGGGTTTGAATGCTTGGACACCAGGGAAGGGCACTATTTAAAAAGATTAGGGGGTATGACTTTGTTGGAGGAAGTGTGTCACCGGGGTGGGCTTTGAGGTTTCAAAAGTCCAAGTCAAGCTCAGGATTTTGCTTTCAGCTATTCCTTCAACACCATGTCTGCCTATGTGCCGCCATGCCTCCCACCATGATGATAATGGACTAAAGTTATGAGACTGTAAGTCAGCCCCAATTAATGCTTTCCTTTATAAGAGTTGCCATGGTCACAGATCTCTTTACAGCAATGACTGAGACACCAGGTGAGTGAGTTTGATGCCAAGAACCCTCTCACAGTGGACAAAGAAAACCAACTCTTGCAAGTTGTCCTGACTTCCATTCATGAGCTGTGGTGTGTGTCTATGTGTGTCTGTGTGTATCTGTGTGTGTCTATGTGTGTGTGGTATAATACATGCAAAATGAATACAGGCAAAAAATAAATATTTTATGACTTTCAAACACTGAATTCCAAAGTTGACCTTCACTTGATTTTTCCCTACAACCCATGTGGTGGTGTGAATTATAAAGTCCCTATGGGCTCTTGTGTCTGAACACCTGGTCCCCAGGGAATGGCGCTGTCTGGGGAGGTTTAGCAAGTGCAGCATTGGAGGAAATATGACAATGAGGATCAATTTTGAAAGTTCATAGCTTCTTCTAACTTCCTGTTCACTCTGTCTGCTTCATGTTTGAGTTTAAAGATGTCATCTCTCAGTTTCCTGCTCCTGCCACCCTGCCTCCCCTGCCACCCTGCCTCCCTGCCACCCTGCCTCCCCTGCCTCTCTGCCTCTCTGCCTCCCTGCCACCCTGTCTCCCCTGCCACCCTG